>CM053769.1:701929987-701966641 GCA_028658325.1 Potorous gilbertii | reverse complement strand
TCTCTTCACTCTGTCCCTCCTCAGAAGTATTTTGCTCCTTAGAACTTCCTTCAATCCTCCCTCCCTTCTGTCAGCACTCCCCTTTCTGTTATCTCTCTTCCTACTTCCCTGTAGAGCACGATCAATTTCTATACTCACCTGAGTATTCCCTCTCTGAGCCCATTGTGACGAGAGTAAGGTTCAAACATTGTCCAACACCTTTCCCCCACCTTCCCCTACACTGAAAAAGTTCTTTGTCATGTTTCTTTTATGTGCAATAATTTATTCCATTCTACCTCTCCCTTCCCCCTTCCTTCAGTGCATTTCTCTTTTTCACCTCTTAATTAATTAATTTTTTCGATATCATCCCGTCATAGTCAATTCACATCAATGCCCTCTCTGTCTTTGCATAATGCCTGGACCCCAGACACGGGAATTTTTACCTCAGAATAGTGAGGGGAGTTAGGTGTTTGAACCCAGGGAAAATTGAGGAAACTTCTGCTGGTAATGAACACCAGAACCAACTGTTCTTGGAAAAGCAGCAGGGGCAAGAAGGATCCAACATATGCCAGGTGTGTGCAGAAGCAGTGGGGCAGAAATCCTCTGCCTGCAGGAGGTTGGAGGTTTGACTTTGGTTCCAGGCAGGAGGGGAAAACTGAAGATCTTGGGCAGGAGGCATCATTTTCCATACCCTAGGGCTAGAGGTGATTCCAAAAATTAAGCTATGACCACCAAAAATGCACAGGCAAAAGAGAAAGGATCTGACAATAGAAAGTTATTGTGGGAACAGAGATCACTGCGGATAATCTTCAGAAGAGGATATTGAAGCAAAGAAACCCTCAAAGAGTAACATCAAAGGGTCACCTGCCCAAAAATAATTTAGAGATCTTAAAAGAGATTTTAAAAATCAAATGACAGAAATGGAGTAAAAATTTAAAAAAAAAAAACAATGCAATAAGAATAATCCAAGAAAAACTGAAAGGTTATGAATGGAAATTCAACCAATTAGAAATTGAGATCCAGAATCTTAAGAAAGTGACAACTTGAAAATTAGAATTGGGCAAAATGAAGCCAGTGAAATTATAAGATATCAAGTACTAATTAAACAAAATAATGAAACAAAGTAATGAAAAAATAGAAGAAAAAGTGAAATATCTTAGAAGAAAAACAATAGATTTGGAGAAGAGATCAAGAAGAGAAAATGTAAACGTAATCAGACTAAATGAAAGTTATGATCAAAAAAGAATCTTGATACAATAATGCAAGAAATAATTAAAGAAAATTGTCTTGAAGCATTAGAACAAGGTGTGGGGGGAAAGTAGAAATAGAAAAAATTCATTCATCACCACTTAAAAGAGATCCTTTAAGGAAAATTCATAGGAATATCATAGTCAAAGTCTGAAACCCCCAGCTCAAGGATAAAGTATTAAGGGCATCAAGATTAAAACAATTTAAATATGGTGGTGCCACCATTAGACTCACACAAGACCTAGCAGCACAGACATTAAAGACTGAAGGTTTTGGAACATTATATGTTGAAGAGCCAAAGAACTGGGTCTCTGATCAAAAATATTATACCCTTCAAAGTTGAGTTATCCTGAAAGAATAAAAAGGATATTTGATAAACTCTCAGACTTGCAAAACTTTCTTTAAAAAATCCTGACTATAATACATTTGACATACAAGAACCAAGAGAAATATAAAGGTACATACCAAAGATTGATTATAAAGGATTCATAAGGACAGATTGTTTACTATTTTATATATATATATATGTATGTATATATATATATACACACACACACACACACACACACACACACACACACACACATATATATGTGTGTGTGTGTGTGTAATGTAAAACATATATCTAAGATTCTTATTAATAGTTGGGTAGTTCATAAGAAAGACTGGGGTAATCCTGAGTATGATATAAATTTTTAAAGTAAAACCACTTAGGAACAGCTAAAAAATAATTATTTTATACAAATGAGATGCAAAAGGAAGAATCAATACAGAGGAATTAGATGGGAAAGGAGGGATGGTAGTTCTGTAACCCATTTTCATTGGGAATGGTTTTAAGAAGAAATAAAATGGCAAGGGCATAGGGAAAAGGGAGAGGACAAGAGGGGAATCTGTAGAGTAAAGAATGAGGAAATAAGTAAAAGGGGTATAGAAGGGTGTTTAGATTTATGGGAGTGGGAGAACAAGGGGAAGGATCCTTGGAGGGGGGTAGGTAAGTAACAAGAGGGCAAGGTAGTGGGTGGAAGTAAAGTAGAGGAGGCGTAAGGGATAGGAAACGAGAAAGAAAAAATGCATTTCATGTGCATAGCAGAACATAGAAGAGGATTCAAAATATGTAGCAAATTTTCATTTCAAGAAAGCCTGTATAATAAATAATGCTTGTTATGCTGAGAATTATCCAACTTTACTTCCTTTTGAGTTTTCTTTTCTTCTCTGCCATTCACGTTTTTGCTTTGTTCTTTTTGTCCCCTTCCCCCACTCCCCAGAAGGCTTCAATTAAGTTTAGATATGTTTCTCTATAGCTGTAGAAATATACACAGACATATACATGGATATATATATATACATATATATATATATGTATATATACACACACACACACACACACACACACATAAACATATACTTTCCCCAACATATCCTACTTTTGATCTGTTTTTTTGTTTGTACAGTCTCACACATAGCTGGATCTTCCCTTCCATACTCCAGCGCTCTAAGCACCCCTGCCAACTTCCGAACATCTCTTGTCATATACGCCAGCAATACCTCTGTCTTCTTATTACTAATAGGCACCTTTCCAAGATCTAAATAAATAGCTACCCTTTCTAGTCGTTACCACAATGATCAAGGGATGGGAATCAATCATCCTATATAAAGAATACGGCTTGTCTCTCTGTTATCTCCTCTAAAATCTTCAGGGTCCTTAATCTCCTGATGTATTAGAAAAGTCAAGTGTTGTTAATGCAACATGGCTTTGAATGTCACTAAATATCTTTGCTACAAGTCTTCTATATCTTTCTATTTCTCCTCTCTCCAGATTCACATCTCAAGCATTAAAATTATAGTGGCTGGAAGGCAGAAAAAAGTCAGGACAATGTCTCTAAAAGGTCACTGTTGAAATATATCCATACTACTCACACAGGAAGACGAGAGAAGTTCGAGTTACTCTGAATGCAGAAAAAAATAAATAAGTGATTAGAAATTCTCCTACACATAATAAAAATGAGACTATGGACCCTCACTATTTCCCCAGCCTTAAAGGTTCTTGCCCCAAGATTCATTTGCTTGACATTTAGGGAAGATCTTGGGACCAAAGAGGGTCTCACTAACCCAGCTTTCCACAAAGCTCTTGTGAAGAGTCTTGTGAACAATCTGTGAAATGAGTTTTGGGAACATAGGCAGACAAAAGGAATCTAATAGAACTTCTGCAGCATTTTCTAATTCAAAGTCAGTTAGTTGTCTGTGATCAAGGACATCAAGCCAGTATGAAACAAAGGAAGTCAAAATAATAGATTTAATTGAAGTCGTGGGTATTCCTATGGCTTTTACTGTCTCAGTATGGTGGCTCATTATCTTAGGTATAACACTAAAAAATGCATCAGTTTACCCTTGTTAGAGTAGGGCTTTCTAACCAGTATGTCTCAACAGATGGGATAAAATGGGAGAAGACAGCCTTGAAGATCTGAGACCCAGGAAATGGCATCAGATTCCAGCTTGGCATCCACCAGAGAAGCAAAGACACTCAGAGGAGGCAATATTATATGAATCATGAATGCAGTACCTGGCTGAGTTGACAGGAAACCCACTAAAAACACTTTGATGCCCAGTGGAAGAGTTTCATGATAATGTCACTGAAGAACTTCAACAGCTTAGTGGTTTTAGATGTGTCAGGCACCCTGGTCAAGTTTCTATGTTGGCTTCACATGTCCTTGTATGTGTGCCCTCTATATGTTCAGCCTGGACACGTAGGCCCTCCCACGAATGTTCCCTTGATATATGTTTTTTGCATGTTAGTTTCACGTGCTCTTTTATATTCTCTGTGTGTATTAGCATGGTCATCTATAAGAGAATATACTCCATATATGTATGGGGCGATCTTTTCTTATCTCTTGATGTGGTATGCTGTTTTATTAAATGTCTTTTGTTTTGAACCAATGTGTCTGCTGCCTATTTGGTAAAAGTAAAGCAATGGTAGGTATTTGTAGGTTGTCGTTTGGTGACTACTGACCCAAAGACTTCCTTAAATCTGGGTTTGTTTTTCTGGAAGACCAAGTAAAAGGGAGATCCAAGTTTGCCTAAAATTAGAGAGAAAGAGGTAGTTGCCCCTTATTATATTAGGTCATAAAGTATTCACAAAATCTTACAACTAGAAAAGATCTTAGAGACTGTCTAGACTAATTCTGTCTTAGAAGTAATTAGCCAACTGATACCTTGGAAGTCATAGAAAGTTTGCCTCTGTAAGGATGATCTACATAACAGGTCGATTTTCTTTTGGTTAGGGAAGGAGAGAGATTGAACATGGCCTAGGAATATGCAGGTGCCACCAGGAACAAAAAAAGCACATAGTCTTTGAAAGGGATGAAGAGAAGAAATGAGGAGGGACTGAAAACTAAATAGGATGAAAAGCTGTGATGATGGAAGAGAGAGCACGTTACAGTTTGGCTTAGGGCTGGCTTTGTTTGGTGTCAAACAAACTTTAAAAAAGTCAAAAAAAATCTTTACAAAGGGAATTTTATAATAGCAGAACACTAGACCAGTTATGGGAAACATAAAACTTATGTACCTAGGGGAATTCTTCCAAATAAGTTCTCCATATCCCTAAGGGCACAGTGAGGCCAAAGGCTCCTGTTTGGTTCTAATTCTCCTCCCTGTCCTGTTTGGGCACTATTCTCTAATGAGATAGTACACAAACTCATTCCCTGGAAACAGTGGTGTTAAAGGAAATAAAAACACCAAGAAAATTGTTCTGGGAAATGCTCTTGGGAATAACGTCCTTCCTATTCCTTCCTATCAAGCACTAAGGCTTAATAAAATAAAGTGACCAAATACTGTGACTAATCAATCATTTGTGAGATGAGAAACTGTGCAGATATAGATAACTACTTAAATGGGAGCTGGAAAATAATTTTTAAAATGAATTTGAGGAAATGCAAATTTAATTAGAGAAAGATTCAAAAGTGCTTAAGAATAGGTCTAGTTAGAGTCAGATGTTGAGTTCCTAACTCCCAATTCCTCCTTTTCCCTTTATTGCTTGTTGTTCATAGCTCAGCTAATTCTTCAAAGTATTTCTCCCAGGTGCATACAAAATGTTTGTTAAACCTAATTCAGAAGACATTGGCCAGTAAGTGGCAGCTTTAGCCAGAAACAGCTTTGTTGCTGTTACTCTCACTCACTGTGAGAGAGTGGTACATTGTTTTGGAGGGAGGGAAGACAAAGGGAAGCATGGTTTTTTATACAGGGTATTTCAAAAGCCTTTTAAGCTAAGGCTTAAAACTGTACTAAGACTTTGGGGATATCCTGCATACTGGATAGGTGCAAGCTAAGTACTCATAAAAGCTGACTCTTCGTTATTTTGTAAAATTCTTTGTGAAGAAGTCTGTGTAACTCCCGTAATAGCAGGTACATAATAGGTAATTCAATCGATTTAATAAAGAATGAATGATAGGGGAAATTAGAATGCTCGGTGTATTGGGGTGAGGGGAGGGGACAAATGGGGAGAAAATTTGGAACCCAAATTTTGTGAAAATAAATGTAAAAAGTTAAATAAATAAATTTATATTTTAAAAAAAGAATGAATGAATGAACATTTTTATTAGATCCAAGAAAATATGCTTGTGAATCAATTAACAAACATTTATTAAACACCAACTCTGTGCCAAACATTGTGCCAAGTACGAGAGATAGAAATATTAAAAGTGAAAAAATTCCTAATCACCTGGAAAAAACTTTTTTCTATATTTTCTTCCTTCCTTTCTTCCATCCTTCCAAAACAAGCATAATTTCTGGATATGATGACTTATGCACAATCTTACTAATTTGGAAATTATGGCCATAAAATTTAACTGGACAACAACACAAGTAGAAACAAAAGAACTTAAGATATTTTACTCTAATCCCCCTCCCATCTTTTCACCAGTAGAAGGCTGTAATGATGACTTTCACTGTTAGTCTCCTCCCTTTCTTCAAATTATATTGTATTTCTTTTTAAGTTGACACCTGCTCTCCCCCAGTAAAAAGTTAGCACCTTAAAAAGAGGGACTTTGTTGGGGTAGGGTTTTGCATTTCAATGGTGTCTTATACATAGTAGGAATCTAGTTTGTTCCTGTTTTATTGAATTGAATTGACAAAAATTCTAAAATTTTCGTGGTAGACAGAGCCTTTATTCCATGTTATATTATCGTCCTCCATTTTAGGAAATTCATGGTATTAAAACCCAATGCAAATAAAATCTCTTCTCCCTTACACTAAACATCTAATCTTCATTGATCCACCCAATCTTTCCCTTCTTGCATAAATATTTATTTAAGATTTAAATAATCATAGTTTCCTTCAGAGACTCCACCTAGCACATTTAGAACTAATTCCCACAGTAACATTCAAGTCCTACAGCTTGAGCAAGAGATGCTCCCTGCAGTTACTTGAAGAATCAACATAATTAGCCCAATGAGACTAAATGTGAAAATCATTTTTTTCCTTTCCCAAACATGCCTGAGACCACCTGATCATGATTTTACACTAATGAAGAAAACAGAAATGTGGTGTACATTGTCCATTAGTTAGTCTCAAAGAAGAGAGAGAATGCCAACACCCAAAATTATTTATAATTTAAAATTGGCTTAGTACTGATTTGTTATACTACCAGGCTTAATGATAACCCAACAGGCCAAAACATTCTCTAGGTTATTCTGAGGCCAAGGACAAACTCTTTGTAAGATCCAATGAAAAAAATAACTTAGAAAGAATGATGTGAATATATATATATATATGTAGATCTCTCTCCATATATATGTATGTATATATACACACACATACATATACACACATGCACTTGTATCTATATGTCTATATATAGATATATATCTAGTTACAGATATATATGTCTAGTTATAGCTATATACATATAATAGATACACATGTACAAATACATTTATATGTCATTCTAACTCCAACTATCATAGATCATACGTGTGTATATTATGTATATACATGATGTAGTTGAAGGAAAGACTCAAAATGATATGTATTTATAGAAGTATATATACACATATATGTATCTTCATGGAATGTATCTGAAGTAACATACTTAGAATGACACATATTATAGCCATATATGTATATATATGTATATACATGCATATCATTCCAAGTGCTTTCCTTCATCTATGTTGTGGATATGCGTGTGTGCGCATAACATATATATGTCATTCTAAGTGTTTTCCTTCATACATAGGCTATGTGTATATATATATATATATATATATATATATATATATATGTATATATGTATATACATACGTATATACATACATATCTTTTCTGAATATCTTTGAAATTTTGAGGAACTTTTCTAGGCAATTTTAGTGGAATTAACAAAAATGTAAACCTGGCCCAGATTTGAATAACCCAATAAAACCAAATCATATTTGACCAAGATAAAAGTAACCTTTTCAGATATGAGGCCAGTTCTATAAAAATGAGTCCTCTAGGGTATAATTTTAGGGGTTACCGTATCATAAATTTCCCCAAAGGCCCCACATAGTGAAGCTTTTTTGGGGAGGGGCTAGAGTATTGCATTTTTATCAGACTATGAGATACCATGCCTCAAAACCTTGAGGATAACACCAACACTACAGCCAAGAACAATTCCAACACAAATTAGCTCACCAGTTTAGATCCTCACTCACCCAGTCACATAGGAGGAATTAGAGGCATGTTATCTATGGGGGACAGGAAAAGGGAGATGAGGAAGGAAAGGTCCTAGAGCAAGAGAAGCGGGCCAAGGTAATATGTCTGGTATCATTGAACCTGGTAGTGGCATCACCAGCTAGGGTATCAGAGGCAGAATATGGGCATTAAGAATCAAGAGCAAGCACAGGGATCCTCAAGCTAAACATTAAGGGACACCCCATCTTAGCCATAGTGCCAGGCTTGGATTTAAAAGATGTCTGGGTTCAAACATGGCCTCTGGTACTGAGAGGTTGTGTGATCATGGTCAAGTCACTTAACCTCTTGTAGACTTAATTTTTTCATCATTACAATGAGGTTTATAATACCATGTTGTACTCATTTTATTTTTATTTTTAAGTGTTTTGCACTATACAGGGTATCCTAAAAGTTCTAGTGAAAGCAATTAAAGTTGCATTAAAGGCCTTGGGATTTTGAGACACCCTATAGCAATGTCAGCTATTATCCTCCATTTAATTTTGTCCAAGATTGAGCCTACCCTGGAGAACTAACATGAGTAAACCTAGGAAAGTACTTTTCTCTAGAAAAATGCCTATCTGGGAATAGAGCCTGAGCCACACCCAGGGTTCATTCATAGTCATTCACATTGATTTTTTTTAAATAGGCAAAAGAGACCATTCTTTGCCTCTTTCCTTACCTAGCCTTTACCACTGAATGGGTGTTTCCTCAGTCCAAGTGAGAATTCTGGAGGACCTTAGCTTAAAAATGCCAAGATCTCCCACTGCATCTGGGGCCATCTCCAGTCATTCTGATCTATATCTTGCCCCTGGACCCAGAGAGCTCCAGAGGAGACAGTGAGACCAGTGATTTTGCACAACCCTGCTTTATTAAATCCAATTCACTTGCAAGTCATGGTATCACCTCCCTGATATCATGGTCCCCTTGGAGAACCAAGAACAATAACAACATTCACAGCTCTCTGAGTTGCGTTGCTGTGCAGCTGCTATCGGGGGTATATTAACCCTGAGAAATCCTATGTAAGCCTATCTAAGGGAAGACAACAGCTTTTTAGTTATTTGTCATGAAAACCCCGAAATTCTACTGCCTTAAAGAGTTTGTGTATCAATATGACATAAAGGAAAATGCACTCTTATTTTCTAGCCAAAGTATATATTTCATATTCTTAGCCAAACATTCAGAAAAAAGCCATTCAGCATAATCCTGTGTTTTCTCTCCCTCAGGAGTAAAAGAGGGAAAGGTTAACAAAACAGGCTGCTGTCCTCAGAGTACATCTTTCCCCTCCTACTGTGAATAGAAGTCTCTGTGGGTCAACTTCTGGCATTTGAGCTCTGGCTAAATAACAGCTCCTTTAAAATGCCCATGGGCAAGTCAATTCTTTTCTTCTAAAGTGAGTTTCTGATGATATGACTTTTTTTAAAAATGTATTTTGCTTATAAATATAACACTTCAAAACTTTTTTCTCACTTGGCTCACATGCAATGTAAAGTGGAGACTTGAGCTAATCATCCAGAAAAATCAGGACAATGTGTTAAATTTGCCTCAGTTATCTAAATGATCCCCTTATCAGTTAAACTAGCCAGCTGATCATCTCCTTTGAGCCAAGTTGGGAATACCAGTTGAATGTCATTTCTGTCATTCTTTACCTTATTGGATCTCCTCATTAGATGGCAAAGAAATAACAAGTAATTCATTCATGTGTACACTTCCGACCAACTGCTTTTCCCCTCTAATCCACTTTAATGAGCATCTCTTTTAGAGAATGAGGACAGATCATCTGACAGACACTACTACCCAAGTGTTTATTGATGATGAAGTGTAATTGAATGTGAAAGGAAGACATGAGGAGGAAAATCAAAATATGCTTAACGGAACTGACCCTAGTCAGCAATTTCCTAGTTAATCAGTAGATAAGCCTCCTACAGCTATATAGAACATGAAGTTAAGCAAAACCGCTTTATGTTTAAGCCTTTGCTGAGTATCTAACAGAGGGCTTCTGAACATAATGCCTTAACCTGGAGGAGTAATTAACCTCCATATCTTAGTGCTCTGCAGGCAGGCCTAACAACAAAACCTCATGTTCTAGTGGGTCATACCAAGGAGGAAAGGCTTTGAATGTGGGGCTAAGGAGAGGCTTCAATTCTGTTGTCCAAAGACCAGACCTACTGGTGCTCCTTCTTCTTAGTGCTTCCCTCTGCGATGATCCCCAGTGTATCCCATTTATATCTCATTTATATACGATTGTTTATATATTGTCTCCTCCATTAGGTTGTGAGCTTCTTGAGAATAGGGACTGCCTTGTCTTCCTTTGTACCCTTACAGTAACTAGCACATAGTTGTTGTGGTGGTTGGCCTTCGTTTTTAAAGAGGACCATGACATTGGGAAAATGATGACATGACTTGCAGGTGACTTTGATTTGAGTGAGAGAGGGCTGTGCAAGGTCACCAGCCTCACTTTATCCTCTAGAACCATCTGGGTCCAGTGATCGGATATTCATCAGGATGAGTGAAGATGGCACAGGATGCAATGGGAGACCTTGGCTTTTTAGGCTAAGGCCTTTTCAGGTACTCACTTAGAATGAGGTAATGTCCATTTAGTAAATAGGCCTCTTTAAGAAATAGTCAAGGGATGGCCTTTTTAATTAGAAAAAGACAAAAAATCAAGCTGGGAGGGTAAGGCCCTCAGGGTTGCTGTTCTGAAGAGAAACAGTTCCCATTGATATTGACTCTGAGCCAGGAGGATCCAAAACACAGAATTCAAGTGGAGCTTGGACAGGGACCTATTGTGGTCCAATGAATGGGCTTCAGAGTAAACTAGGTTTAAGATTTTAGGAAAGAAAGAAAGAAAGAGGAAGGAAGGAAAGAAGGAAGGGAGGGAGGGGGGAAAAGAGAAAAGGAAGGAAAGGGAGGGGAAAAAAAACTCAAAACAAAAACCAAATCCAGTCCTTACTCTCAAGAACTTTAAGAAGATTTCTGAGTCCCCTTGGACAAGCAAGGAGGTCAAATCAGTCAATACTTAAATTAACTCAGGCTATTCAATGGAAGGTCAAATACTGAGGCTGAAGCTTAAATACTGTGGCCACATAATGAGAAGGAAAGAAGGAAAGAAAGAGAGAAAGAATAAGAAAAAAGAAAGAAAAGAAGGAAATCTAACCAATAAACCCCGGTTAACTAGTCAGCTTCTGGCGACCAAAATTTGCCTTCCTTTGGAGAGGGAGAAGGAAAGGGAAGGGAGAAGACGACCAGCTGAGCCACCCAGCTAGCTGGGTCCCCACTCAGGCAGCTTGCTCTACTCACAGGTTGTGTTTGTCCTTCTGGACTAACCCGGGAGATGAGTCTTCCTAACTCCAGGCCAGGCACTCTACCCACTGCACTACCTAGTTGCCCTACCACATAATACAAGAAACTTTCTTTGATTCCCCACAGCTGAAAGTGATTCAAGCCTCATATTTGTGTTTTCATTGCAGGGAGAAAATATTCTCTCTTTTACCTTTATCACATTTACCTTTCTCATTCTCATACAAGTCATAACCCCTCTATTTAGAAGGTTCCTTGAAAGGATCCACTGTGGATAGATAAGATACATAGGTGGATGGGTAGACAGATGATAAACATGCATATAGAAACAGGTAGAGATGATGGAAAGATAGAAAAAGATACAGATTGATAGACATAGAAGTAGGTAGGTGATAGGTAGGGAGAGAGGAAGAAAGAGATGGTAGAAAGATAGAAAAGGATAGATGATAGACTGAAAGAGATATAAACAGGTAGGTAGTCAGAGGACAGGACATATATTAAGCATTTGTTATGTGCCTGGCATTGTGCCAAGTGTTGGGGAAGCAGAAACCGGAAAAACAGATAGTTATTGCTTTCAAGGAACTTATACTCTTATGGTGGAAGACCAAACATAAAAAGACCTGAAAAAAGAGAAGGGACAGAGAAGGGATGAAAGGAAAGAAGGGAGTGGCAAATCAGACAATGTGGAGGTATGTTTAGATGGGAAAGTGAGCACAGTGGCTGGGGTTTTTTTCTGATGTGGGCAGTCCACATAGGAAGACTCCAAGAAGGGAATAGGCCTCTAGGAATTCTCATCATTGTAGCCCCAGAATCGAAGAAAGAAGTCTTGCATGTAGGAGATATTTAATCAATGTCTGTTGAATTAATGTAAATAACCAAGTATTCATTGATAATTCATTAAACATTTCTATATGCAGATTTCTGTTCAGGGTGATGGGGACACCAACGGGTATAAAAGCCAATCTATGTGTTTGAAGAGCTTAGAGTCTAACTGGGAAAATGGGAAAAGTGCATGGAGACATAAAATGAGGCTTCAGAAATGGCAGGGAAGTTTTATGAACTATAACATGTTGGAGACAGAGAGAGACAGAGACAGAGAGAGACAGAGAGAAACAGAGAGACAGAGATAAAAAGAGAGAGACAGAGAGAGAGGAGAGAGACAGAGAGAGAGACAGAGATAAAAAGAGAGAGACAGAGACAGAGACAGAGAGGCAGAGACAGAGAGAGAGAGAGGAGAGAGACAGAGAGGAGAGAGACAGAGAGGAGAGAGACAGAGAGAGAGACAGAGATAAAAAGAGAGAGACAGAGACAGAGACAGAGAGGCAGAGACAGAGAGAGAGAGAGAGAATATGGAACAGACCCAGTAATCAAGAAAACCTCAGACGTTAGCTTTGTGACCCTGAGCAAATCACCTAACCTGTCAGAGTCCCAGGAAACTCTTTAAAGATTTTAAATGTTACAATTGAATTGCAAATCTTCATTGGCATAATGAGTCTGCACCAAGAATTCCCTCCACTGATGAACTCATAGTTCTACAGCCCGCCCTGTGTTGTACCACCAAATCTGTGTTTGTGTTGTGTACATTTATGTATACACTGTAAATGTATACACTGACCTGTTTACAACAACTGGTAAAATATGAGACTCACTCTGTAGGGCTCTGTTAACAGGGATTTTCTTCTATTAATCTGTGTATCTGGGTTATTTTTCGTGAAGCATTATGGGCCTTATTAAGCAATCACTAGACCCCTCAGCTGGGTACATGCAGGGCTCCTTAAGCCTCCTTAACACTAGAGCCCGAGAGGTTAATCCGGACTTAGCTGCCGATACGTTAAAAGCTGTTCATGTTTTTGTCCTTTCTTCCATTCCACCTGCAAGATCCATGGGGCTCCATAGCTCCATTTTGACATACCGTGTGTCAAAGGACCATAAGCTGCTGACAGAGGGGATGTTATGGGGGATGCTCAATCCCCAACCCTGAGCACCCTGTGGCTTACTGCCAAATGATGCACACAACGCCCCAGAAACCAGACAGAAAAGCGTTAAGGAGTCCAGATAGATTCTTTACCTTTTCCCCTTTTTCTTTTCCTTCTGATTTGTTTCCTTCCTTTCTCCTTTTCTTTCTCTCTTCCTTTCTTCCTTCTTTCTTCCCTTCCAGTCTTCCTGTTTCATTTGTTTACTCATACCTTCCTTCCTCTCTCCCTCCTTCTTTATCTTCTTTCCCTTCTATCTTTCCTACTTCATTTTTTTCTCCTTCTTTCTTCCTTCCCTCCTTCTTTTCCTTCCTTTTCTCCTTTCTTCCCTCATTCTTTCCTTTCTTTCTTCCTTTCCTTATTACAAAGGTCTGGGTTGTTGTTCAGGGTGGGCACGTTCATAAGCACTCAGATCTAGGAGTCAAAGTGCCTGTTTATGGTCTAGTCACTACACGCATCTGAGCAGTGGGGGACAAGGGCTCTAAGTCTTCCTTGCCGTTAGATCTGATGGAATGTAGAAGGTACAAACAGAGGAGGGAGCTCTTGGAAGCAATGGTACAACAGGCAAAGTTGATAATTGTATCCCTCCTAGTAATCAAATACTTAACAGATGGACTGCCCTATGAAACCACTGCAACTGTTGGTTATCTTCTTTTTTGTTTTGTTTTTGCTAACTTTGCTATCTCAAAGGCTTGTAGGGTAATTAACCCAAGACCTGATTATTTAAATTGTCCTCTCCCTCAAGGTAGGGTTCTGGATTCCTGGATATCTCAGAAGAGAGGTTTTTGATTTTTGTGTGCATCACTAGACTCCTTCGGCAGCCTGGTGCCGTTTATGAACTCCTCAGAATAAATGCGTAACATAAAACACCTAAGCTTACAAAGGAAGCCAATTATATTGAAATAAAGGTCTTTTTTCTGATTCCAAGTTTGTAAACCCCCCCCCCAAAAAATCTATCAATAGACCTGTTGACCCCAGATTAGGAACCCCTATCTTAGAGGCCCTCCCAATTCTAGTTATCTATAGCAGCCTTCTTCAAACATTTCTAATTGCTCATCCCTATCAATTAAAAATTTTGAATATGTACCCCCACTATGTGAATAACAATAAAAATAATAGCTTATATTTATATAGTACCTACTCTGTGCCAGGCACTGTGCTAAGTGCTTCACAATTGTTACCTCATTTATCTTCACTAAAACCCTAGGGGGAGGGGGAGTGCTATTGCTATCCCCATTTTACAGATGAGGAAATTGAGACAAATAGAAGTTAAGTAAATTGCCCAAGGTTTTACAGTTAGTAGGTATCTGAGACTGGATTTGAACTCAGGTCTCCCTGACTCCAGGTTCAGAATTCTATCCCCAAAGCTACCCAGCTGCCCCATTGTATGTTTGCTTATTTGTGTTACATTTATTTACTACTGTGCAAATCATTGTGAATGTCATACAACTTGTTCAAAAAGTAGAAACTAAAAGAGAATGAAATGACATTAGAATCTAGAGCCAATAGAGGATCATTGGAAGGTATTGAGTAGGGGAGTCACATGGTCAGACCCACGCTTTGTCAGCTAAGCGGAGAGTGGATTGGAGAGGAGAGGGAGTTGAGGCAGACACCTTCAGGAAGCTTTTATAATAGTCCAGGCAAGAAGTGATAAGGACCTGAACTAGGGGAAACAGACTGGAGAGACTTGGCAACTCATTGGCTGCTTGGAGTAAGGGAGAAAAAGGGGTAGAAGAAGACACTAAGGTTGTAAACCTGGGCCAGTGAATGCAGGTGCCCTCGACTCTCTTAAAGATGTGTAGAAGAAAACTGGGTTTAGGGGGAAGTGATGGAATGAAATCTTTCATGTAAATCACAATCTATCAATGTCTGCTTATCTTTATTATTGGACTTACTTTGACTCACTTAAGATGAAAAGGAGCCAAGCTCTTATTCTACGAGGTTGTGTAGAGCTGACCTCCAAGGGGTATCTGCTGCAGTCACCAGATGATCTGAGGAAGAAGAGGTGGGCCTGCTGAGAAGGGAGGGAGTTTCTCGAGGAGCAACTGAGCAGCAACTGCTGTGGGTTCCTGAAGAGTCCTTTGGCTATAACTGCCCTGAGGCATTGTACTGGCTAAGTGGAGGGTAGGTTACCCAGTAAGGTGATAGAGGGCAGTGGGTGGAAATTAAAGGAAGGTGTGGGTGGTTGTGTTTCAGGCAAGTTCTGCCACTGACCATCACTAGGAAGTTTGATGGAGCCCATTTTCTCACTGTCTGATTGACTGGTCAATCAAGCCCCTGAAGATTATGCCATAGCCCCCTTTTAGAGACCACTGTTCTAGAGTATGATATAATTAGAGCTGGAAAGAAGGTTAGATTTCATCTAGGTCAAAACACCTCATTTAAAAGATGTGGAAGCAAGGGTCCAAAGACACAAAGTGTCCTGCTAAAGGTCACACAGGTAATAAGGACTGGGATAGTCCAGTTGGTGTCTTCTGTCTCCAAATCTACCACTTTTTACATACATCATACTTACTTGATTTGCTTCTAGGTGTATAGGAGAAGTAAGATATTAAGGAAAGCATTTGGTATCAGAGAGGATAAAGTGCAAGGACTAGAATCAGAAAGGTTCCTCTTCCTGGGTTCAAATCTGGCATCAGACACTTCCCAACTGTGTGACCCTGGGCAAGTGACCCTGTTTGCCCTCAGTTTCCTCATCTGTAAAATGAGCTGGAGAAAGAAATGACAAACCACTTCAGTATCTTTGCCAAGAAAACCCCATATGGGACCACAAAGAATCCAACACAACTGAATAACAATTAAAAATAGCCACAGTTGGAATGAACCTTGGCACCATCTAGTTCAATCTATTCTCCCAAAGAAATTCCTACTACAACATAATGAATAATTCTAGCCTCTGCTTAAAGAACTCTAACATGAGAAAGCCTATTTCCTCTTCCTAAGGAAGTTCATTCTTCAGTTCTCAATGAAGCCATATTGAATCTTTGTGAGAACATCACTACCTTACTAGATGCTTATTAACGATCACTTGAATAATAAGTGCTAGAATTTTGCCAGGAATCAAAGTCAAGCTTATTGGCCCATAATTTGCTGGTCCTGTACTCAAAAAATTCCCTTTAACTATGTACTAGCTTTTCTTCTGGAATCTTTGTAGAATCTTAGCCCTTTCTTTCTTCAAGATAACATTTGTCCTTGATTCCTGAAGCAGACACTGTCACCAGTCACTGTTGTTTCAAAAGTTGATGAAAAAATAACATCGCTCCTGACTTTCCAAGGATTTCAAGGGGAGAAAGGAAACTGAGCCTCCCCTCCTCTCCAGCACTCCCCAAAGTTGTTGGCTAGAATGTCTCTCTCTTCTCTCTATTACTTCAATTGGAATAGAGGTCATCAAATGGATTCAATAGACCCTCCCCACCCTTACGCTTCTAGGAAATATTCCCCATCCTAGCCAGGAATGGAAAATAATCTTTTAATGGCTCTGAAAAAGAATTAATCAAATTTCTGTACATATTACATAGTAGGATCATAGGATCTGAGATGGGCAAGACCTTAGAGATTATATAGTTTAATCCCCTTGTTTTATAATTGCTGAAACTGAGGCTCCAAAAAATAAAATACTTGTCCAGGATTATACAGATAGCAAATACTAAAGCAAGGATTCCAAAATACTTTATTTTTTTTATTATAATATTTTTAGTGATGAAAGGTATATTATACTTAAGATACATGGGTGTATACACACACAAACATGCACACATTATATATCTATATATGTATCCATATACATATATGTATATGTAGCATCACTTATTTTTGGATGGAACTACTATTTCCACTGAGCACATCCCCTCAAACCAAGAAAAACTGTCAAGAAAAATCATTAAACTATGAACTAAGTGGTTCTGTGTTTGTAATAGCCCATATCTAGGGGAGTGCTGGCAAATGTTTAGCAACTGATTTTTTTTTAATTTATTTTATTTTTCAAAGTTCATTTCCACAAAATTTTAAGTTCCAAATTTTCTCCCCATCTCTCTCCTCCCCCCAACCAGACACCATGCATTCTGATTGCCCCTTCCTTCAATATGCCCTCCCTTCTATCACATCCCCCTCTCTTCCTTTATCCCTATCTTCTCTCTTTTCCTGTAGGGCAAGATAGATTTTTATACCCGATTACCTGTATTTCTTATTTCCTATTTGCATGAAAAAACAGCATTTGTTCTTAAAACTTTTGATTTCCAAAATCTCTCCCTTCCTCCCTCCCCACACATCCCCACTGAGAAGGCAAGCAGTACAATACAAGTTATACATGTGTAGTTATGCAAAAGACTTCCATAATAGTCATGTGGTGAAAGAATAACTGTATTTCCCTCCATTCTATCCTGCCCACTGTTAATAAATGAAAAGATTCATTAATCAATGAAGAAATTAAATATTTAATAAATAAATATTTACTAATAAATAAATATTTATTCAATTATTAATAAATATTAATTAATTAATATTTCTTTAATTATTTATCAATGAATATTTATTTATTTGCTAATAAATATTTATTTAATTACTTATCACTAAATATTTATTTATTTATAAATATTTATTTAATTATCCATCGACAAATATTTATTTAATTATTTATTGAAAAAATAAATATTTATTTAATTATTTATTTTTATTTATTAAGCATTTATTAATTCATTCATTTATTAATAAATAAATTTAATAAGTTATTTATTAATTATTTATTTATTTACATGTTTATTTAATTATTTAGTGATATGATAAATATTTATTTAATTATTTATTGATAACTCCCCAAAAGTGTTTAGTTTTAATTAAGTATTCCCTCCTTCCATTTGCTCTCCCATCTATCATCTGCCCACATCTCATTTATTCCCTTCTTCTCTACTTTCCCGTAGTGTAAGATTTTCATACCAAATTGAGTGTGTATGTTATTCCCTCCTTAAGTCAAATGTGATGAGAGTAAGTTTAATTTTTTCCCTCTTACATCTCCTTTTTCCCCCTCCATTTAAAAACTTTTTCTTGCATGTTTTGTGAGAGATAATTTGCCCCATTCCATTTCTCCCTTTCTCCTCCCAATATATTCCTCTCTCACCCCTTAATTTTATTTTTTAGATATCATCCCTTCCTATTCAACTCACCCTGTGCCCTCTGTCTATATGTATATAATCTCTCAAACTACCAAAATAGACCATTTTCATTTCATGTAGGAATGCAAACAGTTCAACTTTAGTAAGTCCCTTATGATTTCTCTTTCCTGTTTATCTCTTCATGCTTCCCTTGATTCTTGTGTTTGAAAATCAGATTTTCTATTCAGCTCTGGTCCTTTCATCAAGAATGCTTGAAAGTCCCCTATTTCATTGAATTACCATTTTTTTTCTCCTGAAGGATTATACTCAGTTTTGCTGGGTAGGTGATTCTTGGTTTTAATCTTAACTCCTTAGACTTCTGGAATATCCTATTCCAAGCCCTTCGATCCCTTAATGTAGAAGCTGCTAGATCTTGTGTTATCCTGATTGTATTTCCACTGTACTCCAATTGTTTCTTACTGGTTGCTTGTAATATTTTCCCCTTGACCTGGGAACTCTGGAATTTGGCTACAATATTCCTAGAAGTTTTTCTTTCTGGATCTCTTTCAGGAGGTGATTGGTGGATGTTTTCAATATTTCTTTTACCCGCTGGTTCTAGAATATCAGGGCAGTTTTCCTTGATGATACCATGAAGGATAATGTCTAGGCTCTTTTTTTGATCATGGCTTTCAGGCAATCCCATAATTTTTAAATTGTCTCTCCTGGATCTATTTTCCAGGCCAGTTGTTTTTCCAATGAAATACTTCACACTGTCTTCTATTTTTTAATTCTTTTAGTTTTGTTTTGTAATTTCTTGATTTCTCATAAAGTCATTAGCTTCTATCTGCTCCATTCTAATTTTTAAAGAAGTATTTTCTTTAGTGAGCTTTTGAACCTCTTTTTCCACTTGGCTAATCCCCCGCTTTTGAAAACATTTTGCTCCTCATTGGCTTTTTGGATCTCTTTTGCCATTTGGGTTACTCTATTTATAAAGGTGTTATTTTCTTCAGCATTTTTGGGGTCTCCTTTAGCAAGTTGTTGACTCACTTTTCATGATTTTCTTGCTTCACTCTCTTTTCTCTTCCCAATTTTTCCTCTACCTCTCTTACTTGATTTTCAAAATCCTTTTTGAACTTTTCCATGGCCTCAGACCACTGGATAAATTTTTGGAGGTTTTGGATGCAGAATCTTTGACTAATGTCTCCCTCTGATGGCATGCTTTGTTATTCTTAATCAGAAAGGATGGAAGAAAGTACCTGTTCACCAAGAAAGTAAACTTCTATAGTCTAATCTTATTTTTTCCCCACTTTGGGGGAATTTTTCCAGCCAGTTACTTGACTTTTGAGTCCTTTGTCAAGTGGAGAGTATACTCTAGGGACCTGTAAGTTCTCAGTTCCTCCAAGGTGGCACAATCAAGGGAGAGGAGTTTGCTGCTCTCCTGGTTTGTGCTCTGATCTGGGAGCAACCACAAGCTTTTCTGCCCAAGATCTGTGAATAGAATTCCCTCTCCCGATCCTCTACCTGCTCCACCCTGCCAGTGCTCCTCCTCCCCACAGGACTGCCAGTCAGATCTGAGATACAGATCAGCCTTTTAATTCCCCCAGGGTCTTTAGGTCAAGGCTTCTAAAATGGATGCTGCTGTGTCAGTGACTGCTGGCACTGAGACCAGACTGCATTCCCTTTCACCCAGGTGAAAGAGCTGTCTCACTGACCTTTGAAGCTGTCTTTAGTATTTGTGAGTTGAGAAATCTGGGAATCACAGCTGCTACTCATGATTCCACACTCTGAAGCCTGCTCCAGTCATGTCCCTGCCCCACTACAAAGCCAAGACTGGGCTGCTCTGCACTCCTAGCCTGGTGTGATAGACCTTTCCTGTTAGCCTTTCAGGCTGTCTTGGGCTGGAAATCTTTTTCACTCTATTGTTTTGTGACTTCTACTGCTCCAGAATTTGTTTAGAGTCATTTTTTACAGGTATTTTATCGGCTATGGGGGACAGCTAGAGCAGGTCTGTCCTTCTATTCCACCATCTTGGTTATGCCCCAAAGGACTCTTTTGTTTAAAAAGTACCTCTAACACACTTTGGTGGCAGCTAGATGGCTCAGAAAATAGATTGCTAGACCTGGAATCAGGAAGACCTGAATTCAAATCTGGCCTCAGACACTTACTAGCTATGCAACCTTACTTAGACAAATCACTAAACTTCTCTTTGCCTCAGTTTTCTCATCTGTCAAATGAGCTGGAGAAGGAAGTGGCAAACTACTGAAGTATCTTGGCCAAGGAAACCCCAAATAGAGTCACAGAGAGTCCTACATGACTGAATTGACAGAATAACAACAAAGCATTTTTAGATTTAATCTGCAGCATTAACATTTTCTCCACCATTTTCTTAAGCCTTGACAATATGCAAAACAATAAATGACATCCTAAGTTGTAATGTTTGCCAACTTTCAAGGTATTAAACACTCATAGTGAAAATTTAACAGTCTACTCTGGCAAGTCATTTGGAGCTGGCTCTAGCATATCCCTGCGCTCATACCCTTAATCTCAAACCTCTTCAGACAAAGGAAGGTCATGTCTTCATTTCTTTTTTGGGGCCAAGATTATTCATTTTAGTTACTCAGTGCTCCATTTCAATTCATTGTTCTCTTTGTCGACATGGTTGCAGTCCATGTGTTAGATTTCATATCCCTCTATCCATTCATACAAATCTTCCTCTGTGACTCTGAGTTCCACATATCTATACTACCTTACATCCCACCCATCAATGGACACCCATTTGTTTCTAGTTTTTAGCTAAAACATAAGGTGCTGCTAAAAGTATTTGGGTGCCTGGAAAGATTCTTTCAGTCTTCGCTCCTCTAGGGAGTATTTGCTTAGTAGCAAGACCCCTAGGCCATAAGTTTTAGCAGGTTTTCTCACATAATTCTAAACTGTTTTTTTGCCATGTTTGGACAATTTCACCATCCCACAAACAGTGTACTAGTGTTCCTGTCTTCCCAAATTTCCTCCAACATCAAGTACAAAGTCAACTAGGAGGTTCAATAGATATAGTACAGGGCCTGGAGTCAAGAACACTTGAATTTGAGTGTGACCTCAAACCCTTACTAACTATGCAACCATTATTAACTGTATAAGGCCAAGTCATTTAAGCTCTGTGTGCTTTGGTTTCTCATCTCCATAAAATAGGGATCATTACAGCACCTATCTCCCAAGGCTGTTGCAAGGATCAAATGAGATAATATTTATAAAGTGTTTTAGCACCATGCGTGGCACACAGAAAGCATTTAATAAGTGCTCATTCCCTTCCCCTTTCCTTTCTATCACTCATCATCTTCATTGTTGGTCCTTCATTTTCAAAGTGGGCCAAAGTCTTGACACGAGCATGAATTGGATTTCAATGAAGCAAAGTTGTGCCATCGTCAGCCTCCCTTTCTCTTCCAGAGTCACAATGACCAGTGGCAAAGGCAAAAGTCGAGGCCACTGGAGATGGCCCAGGAGGCAGAAAATGACCTTGGCATCTTTGTCTGACCAAGTTCTAAGTGCCCCCAGTTTGATGAATGGAAGGTGAAAATTCAAGAGCAGTTTCAGTTTTGCTTCACATCTTATTAGAGATTTGCAGTATTTTTTTAAATATGGTTACTGGTACTTTGCAATTCTTATTTTGAATAAGGTTTGCTTGTCTCTATTAAATCATTTTCTGATCTAGTCCTTTTACCCTCTACATTTGTATGCTTCTAATATGAATTAACTGTGAGTGGAGTGGGAGAAGAAGATTGTAACACAAGATCATTGTTTTAGAGATGGAAGAGAACCTAGAGGTGAGTCTAATCCATTCATTTTTCAGATGAGGAAACTGAGGCTCCAATAGATAAATTAAATACCTTGACTAATGCCACACAATCATGAAGTTTCAGAGTGGGATTTGAACACAAATTCTCTGCCTCATCCTCATGCTGCTTCCCAGGTCCTGTCAGAGAAAACAGCCTGAATTTGTAGGATGAATGATAGAACATCTTCTAAGCAAAGGATTTTTTGTTTTCCCTAACCATATGAGTCATCTAAGTTAGCAATGTTGTCTACTAGTACTTGAGAAAAATAGATGAGATGGCTTATAATTAGCATATCAATAATTTGCATGGGAATAAATTGACAAGGACCTTCTTTGCTGGCTCTTGAGCCCTCAATTCATTTCCCAGTCAGCCATCTGTTTGCAATCAGCAGCTGAGCAAGCCCTCAGGCCTAGTTCTCTCAGGATTGGTTTTCACAAGGGTAGGAGAAGAACAGAGAGAGCAGAAGATGGGCCAGCAAACTCCCTCTGGGTGAAGCTCCTTCCCTGCCTGCTGGTGTCATATACCTGCCCTCCTGCAAGCCCTGTCTTTGCCCTCCTTGTTACTATGGCTCTTTTGCTCTCTGGCTTTTTCCTCGACTATTTGTAATCTTCCACCACACCCCCCATCACACATACACTCATACATACACACCCCGCTTCTACAATTTGACTATGCTTTGTGGGTACTACTTGCCGAAACTATGGGCATCCCATAAGAATTAGTGCTCTAGAATGTCTGCTTACTGACTCATTGCCACCCAAACTCTTGCATTTTTTAATTCACCCAGGTTTATAGTGTGTTCTTTGGGTCTGAGCTGCCTCTCATGGCCAGACAAAAAATATGAATACTTCCAAAAAACTTATTTAAGTCTTATTATGTTCAAATAATTTCAACATTTTCACCACCACCACCCCCATCTTGTTTACTCCAAGAATTGGTGCTTTGTAGACTTAGATTTCTAATTAAAGAGAAACTTCAGCTTAACCTCTTTCCAGAGTATCAGCCTGAAGTAGAAAGTTCAGGCCTAGTTTGAGGGCAGGAGAGAATGCATTCATCATTCCAATTTGCTCTTAAAATTTCAGCCAAATAAAATTCCATTTTTACTGTAAAACTCTAGGAGGACCTCAAACCCTCTCCCCCTTCCCCAAGTACAATGCGGCATCATGGAGCCTCCAAGAGGAGCAGCCTTGGAGCCAGGAAGACCAGCCTCTAACATATACTGTCACTGTGACCCTGGGCAAGGAATTTAATCTCTGATGGCCAGCAGACAATCCTCCAAAGTTATA
The DNA here is from genome assembly GCA_028658325.1 of Potorous gilbertii. NCBI lineage: Eukaryota > Metazoa > Chordata > Mammalia > Diprotodontia > Potoroidae > Potorous > Potorous gilbertii. The sequence continues at coordinate 701,943,239 of CM053769.1, read as the reverse complement.
ATTACAGAGGATTTGCTGATCTCCATCTGTGGAGGGAATTTCCATAAATACTGGGACACCTCAAATAAGCACCTACACTATTACAATAATAGCAAGATTCACAGAATAGTATAGTGAATAGAGAACCAGTCTTGGGGCAAGAAGTCTGGCACATCCTGGCTGTGTGAGTCCATGTGATCATGGGCTAGTTTTTGGTCTCTCAGTGCCCTAGACAGCTCTAGAAAAACAAACCTAATACATAACTTGCAGCGTATTTGCTTATCTGTATTGGTAGACAGTTTCCTCATGGGATGTTCCCACCATAAATGAAATCTCAGATCTAGTTTAAAATAAATTAACTTTACATTAATATAGCAATTTGCAGTTTACAAAATTATTCCCTTAGCAGTCTAATGGGATAGAGAATTCAAATATTACCACCCCAATTTTACAGATAGATAAACAGAGGGTCAGAGGGCTAAGTGACTGGTCTACAGTCATGAAACTGCCAAGAGACAGAACTAATCAATTTCTCCTTGATCTCCTGACTCTAGGCTTAGGGATTCTTGCTAAACCAGGCTGCCTTCTGTGCTTGCATGGCTCATATCAGACGAAAGACAAACTGTTGCAATTATTAGAGAAGATTCCAGTAAACCATATTGGTCAAGACCATTTATTTTATTATGGATATGGTGGCTTTGGAAATTTTGTTTTATAAAAATTGCTAAACCTGAGCTCACAGTTTTTTGAGAGATTCTTGGAAGCAGTGCAAAATAGTTCTCAAGCCAGTGGTTCTTTCTGTTTATATTTGTAAAATATATTTGTAAAATATAAAAAAAGAAGTAGTTTGTATAATGCAAAGAGCTCTGCTCAAGCTGTAGATCCTTATTCTAGGCCTGGCTCTGCCACACTAGCTATGGGGCCTTGGCCCCACCTCCCTTTGCTTCAGTTTCCTCATTGTGAAAGGAAGGATGCTGACTTCCCTCCATGAGGCTTAAGAGTCACTCCCACCTCCATTTATTATTTAATCTGTGGGGGGGAGGGGACAAACAAATAAACATATATTCTTTTTTCCTCTCTCATAGTCAAAAAACCTGAAAACTAGGTCTTGCTGAGACCCATAAGCAAAGACTTGTGGCAAGCTGATTTCTTTCTAGATCAGGCCTGAACAACCTATGGCCTGCAGGCAAGTCAACAGATTTCAGGTGGCTAGCAAAACATACAGAGGATGTTTCCTCTCCATTTCCCCCAGCTAGCTTTGGCAGGCCTCAGGTTGTGCAGGCCTGCTCTAGATCATGGGTATGCCCCTTCTCTACTACTTCCTGGAAACTTCCAGACCCCATACTTGTATTCCCTGTCTCATTCAGCTGAGGTTCTCCCAAACAAACATAGGATCTTCTTGCCGGTGATGTCAAAGTTGAAAAGTCAACTAGATGCCCCTACTGCCCCAATCAAAGCTATGGCCTTTAGTAAGTCAATGTGGAGGTACTGCAGTGAGGCACCACAGACTGCTTAGGAGGCTTTTCTCAATGCTTACAAGACCTGGGGAGCCAAGTCCAAGGGCAGCTTCTCTGAAGGTCCATTATTCATCTCCCAGTTTCCAACTATAATGAGTGTATCTCTGAACCTATGCTCACAGATGCTTTCTTTGAGCCTTTGAGCTTCCTCTTTTATTTGTTCAATACCTTACAATAAAATGCCTATTGCAGGGGTGGGGAACCTGCCACCTCAAGGCCTCAAGTTTGGATTCAGTCAAAGGGGCACTTGTGAGGACCTAGAGGCCACATGTGGTCTTGAGGCCCCAGGTTTCCCACCCCTGGATTGCTTTAGGGTATTACTAGTCTATCTGATTCTTTTGCAAAACCGTCTGTTAATTCCTAACTTTGCCAATAAGGACCATGATATTCTCTTAAAAGAAATTTTAGAAACACACTACCCCATGGATAAGAAGTTCCACTCTTCCATATATGGCACACCATTTATCAACCTGAATTGAGTGCTCAAAATTCCCTGCCATGATTATACAAATCACAGAGATTAATTCAAGCCATACCCAGTGGACTTAGAGTTTAAATAAATAACTAGACACTAAATCTATCTACAGTCAGAGAAAAACGTCAGGCCAACCTCTTATAATTTTTTTAATCTTATTTTTTTTTAGTTCCAGTAAGAAACTCTAGGGAATTTATTTTGTGGGTTCAGTTCTTAAAATTATGTCACCTCTCAGTGATTCAAAATTGTATAGGGGAATCTTTCTTTGAACTGTTCACTATCCAATAAATGGGATGAGGACAGGTTGAGTTCTGGGTATGAAAGGTTCAATCCTTTCCTCGACATGCATTTTTTTCACTTATTCTTACCAGTTATCCCAGTTATCCTAAATGTCCCTTAGAGGTTAGTGATCATAACTATCCATGCCCATTAAAAAAAAACTAATAAATCGATATGGGTGCTAAAAAATATAAGTTTAACCCTGGGTAAAAATTAAGTAGTTATTCGTACATGTTTGGGCACAGTCTGTGATGGGAATTGTTCTTCTTCAGTCCTTGGGGTCACTGGAAACATAGAGCTCCAGTAAGCCAGATGTACAAATGACCTTCCTTGGTAATCTGTTCCATATGATAATTCCTTCCTTAATCTTTTGCAAACTCACTTGCCTCTACACCAGGGAGGGCCAAACCCTTTTTGGCATAGACATAAGGAAAAATGCATCCCATATGTTCCGCATTACACAATTGGTGAAGTATATTATGAAGCCAAGTTGCTTTTCCTTCCCCACCTTCCTTTGTGGAATTAAGCATTGACCACAGTCAGGGGCTGGATCCTAAGAGTATTGGATCAGTTCTGGGATCCTATATGAGCCATTTTAAGAGAAAGTCCCAGGTTATAAAAAGTTCATGCTTCCTATTGTCCATAAGATGAGTTTCTCTACCATGTTCTGACCTCTTCCACCTTTCTGACCTTCATGGATTTCATTTTAAAATCACATTCCACAGTTTTCATGATGTGCTAAAGCCAACTCCAAAATCTGTCTCTCATCACATAGAATTCAACCCAATGCCAATGTGCATAGCCACTATTTCAAAGAAAATGCTAAAAACCAAGGCTCTGATTATTAAGTCATAAATGTTACCAATAAAATGTACCAGCAAAATCAATGCCAGTCATACCACAAACCCACTTTGATTTCCTCCAGTCAGTCTGCCATCAGTCCCCTGTGAAGTTTCATTAATCAGATGAACTCACTAAGGTATACCACCAAGAAAGACATCCAAAACACCAAGTCACATTTTCTTATATGATGCCTCAGGAAAGAAGCACATATACACCTTCTTTTAATTTCTGCTTCTTGAAAATGATGACATTTCATTCGCCAGCAGCCACAATAGGATGAATTTATGCTCAAAAGCTATGAATTCTAGTACTAACTCTTCCTTTAGATTATCTGATGTACTGGTTTCTGATTTCCTGAGGCTAGAATGGTAACTGTGTTCCCTTTACAGATGTCCTCTAAAAAGAAAACTTGCTGTCACTCATACATATGGGTAAGTTTACTGGCCTGTCATTAAGGCACAGGGCTTGGACTTCTTTTCCAAATAGCTCTAATAGATTTGCTTTGATCCATCCATACTTCTTTGTCCAATCTACCTTGTAATCCATGGCAAGTATTTGCCTTTCAACTTTCATTTATAAGATGCTTGGTTTCCAAGTCAATGGCTTTGGCACATAGAAACTGCCTGGCTCATCTGTGAATCAGTGATCCAGTGACCTTATCAGCATAAAGCTCTAACCAACTGAGCTGACAGAGTGTAAAGTGGGGTGGGGGCAAAGTATTAAAATATACTTTGCAAATAGACATTGGCATTCACTCCTAAGGTTAGAGGGTGAGGTTTGGGCACTGTCAGTCTGTCTTTGGAAGACCTTTTTTCTTATCTTTAGGGATCATAGAAAGAATAGAGCTCCAGTGGTTTAGATAAAATTAGAAGATCTCACCAAACAGTTCTTTAGCCATGTGCTGTCTTGTGCTGAAAAAAATGTTGTACATAAATGTCTGCTCAATGTGGGTGCTGGAAAGTAACATATCCCCTTGTTTCTATGACCACATTTGTGTAGTATGTGAGTGATGTCAACATGAGGCTCTGATGTGGCAAAGGAAGAGTGAGAACCTGAGAGGGTGCCTTGGAGATCCAGTTGGAATGCAATCTATAGCCATGATTACACTGTAATGGGGAAAAAGTTAGTACAGCCATCAGAGACATTTACCTCCGTGAAAAGACCCAAATGAGCAGGATGGAGAAGAGAAGTAGCCCAAAGCAATGTGGCAGTATCCATAAAGTTTGTCTTTTGTCTTCTCTCTACCCTCACGATACTCCTGTTTCTTTCCAGGGTCCCTCACTCTGGGACACCATCATAGCCCACCATGCTAAAGAAACCATTCATACTTTAAACCTATTTCCTTTTCTTCTCTCTCTCTTCCCTCTCCCTCTTTCTCCCTCCTCTCCATCTCTCTCTCTCTCTCTGCCTCTCTGTCTCTCTGTCTCTCTGTCTCTCTCTCTCTCTCTCTCTCTCTCTCTCTCTCTCTCTCACACACACACACACACACACACACACACACACACACACACACACACACACATTCCTGGTCCCTTCCTCAAAACTAACCTTACCCACTTCTGTTCTTCAGGGCCCTAATAATACTTTCCAAAGTGATAACAAGCCAGACTGACGGATTAATCCCTCTAATATCTTAATGGGAGAGGATTATCACCCACTCCCTAAACACTCCCAGATAAATTGTGTGCATTGTTTCATGGCTTAAACCAATACATAAAGTGTGGAAGGACCAGGAGAAGTATTCCTTTCTTTCTTTTCCTTTCCTTTCCTTTCCCCCTTACATCTTCAATAGAATAAAAACTCTTTAATGTCAAGGATCATATTTAACTGTGTCATTACATCCCAATCACCAACACAGAGCCTTACACATAGCAATTATTTAATAAATACTTGGACTCTATTTCATTCTATTTTGTTGAAACTATTCTGTAACACCTTCAACTTAGCTTCTATTACTAAGGAAAAGGAAAAAGGACAGAGGGCAGCTTTTTGCAGATAATGTCTATGAGGATAGCCTAGAGAGAGACACCCAGAAGCAAAAGGGAGAGGAAGCTACAAGTAAATAGTATCAAGGATGACAATTTTTAGGGAGTATTTATATCAGTCAATCCATCAAGCTAAGTCAGAGCAGTTACAAACTAAAATGTTGAATAAAAAATTTTATAAGACGTGCTTAAATATTACAATGGACTGAGTCTGGCAAAAGTCTTTGTCAGGGAATCTTGTTATAACAATTTTTATTCAAAGTCAGTGAAGCATCAGATGTAGATTAGAGATGTGTGTGTGAAATACCAAGGTTTGTATTGTAATAGTATTTGATCTCTAGGAGCATGAGCAAATTAGACTTCATGTATGTCTCTTGAAGAGGAACTAGTCAGAGAAAATTCATAACAAATTACAGAGTTGAACAAATGTATTTTAACATATGGAATCAATAAGTGCAACACATGGACTTGAGCAAGAGATTCCATCCATGATAAACACCAATTTTGTCCAATACACTGAGGGAAACATAAATGTTGGACAGCTCCTCCCCAAACAACAGAAAGAAAACTCAATTAATTATAAAGAAAAGGAGGGAGGGAAGAGAGGGAGAAAGGAAGGAAGGAAGATCTTCTAATTTTATCTAAACCACTGGAGCTCTATTCTTTCTATGATCCCTAAAGATAAGAAAAAAGGTCTTCCAAAGGAAGGAAGGAAGGAAAAGGAAGAGAGAAAGAAAAGAGGACAAAAGAGAGGAAGGAAAAAGAAAAAGAGGAATTGAATGGATAAGACAGTTAAACTTGAAATCTGATGTTTTCCTCTGACTAAAAGCTTTGCAGAAGACAGGAAAGTAAAGGTAAATACAAAAAGAGTTAAATCTAAGCAAAGTACACACAACCAGAGCAGTAGAAGTGGGAGCTAAACTTAGCTCACCAAATAAAGCAGAACCAGTCCTTTATTAAAGTGCCTGCCTTTTTCATAGATTCAATCATACTGAGTTGAATGTAATCACCGAGACAGAGTGCATCCCTCCCTCTGGGGCAGAAAAAACTTGATAGGGGCACTGCCCTTGCCTCCTGACAAGAGGACCTTAATGGAATTCAGGAGTCCTCCTGCTTCTGAGTGGCTTTTCCCCAACAACAGTTGGGTTTCCTAGAAACCTGAATGGATGTGAAGTGCTTGTCTGCATTTAGCTGGCTCTGATTATGTGCTTCAAAATTTAGCTTGAGAATCACAACAAATACACCTGAGTGCCCAGACAACATCCAGGAAGGGGCTGACATCAACAACATGTCAAAGGTTGACTTCCTTTCTCATGAGACCCAATGAACAGGCCCAACAGATAGAGCCCTGGATCTAAGTTCTGAACTTTATATCCTCAGTCACTAGCTGTGGAATCACATACAAATTTAAGCAAGTCTCTAGACCACTCTGGATCTCAATTTTCCTAACTGAAAGAAGTTTGGACTGGATTGCTGGAAATGACTCTTCTAGATCTAAATCCTGTGATTCTACTAACTCTTAACAGTCTAAACCCCAACCTAGAAAGTTACCTTCAAAACTGGCCACTTCACTTAATGAAGAAATTTTCCCTTTCCCTACCCCCATCTACCCTGACCCAGATTCTCTCCCCTTCTTTAACCGTTGATGACTCAGGAAAGTCACTTAACTTCCCTCTTCTCCATTTTCTGATTTTGTTTGTTTGTTTGTTTGTTTTTTGACTAGGTAAAAGAGGACATTTTTACCTAACCTTAATCACTGAATGGGTGTTGCCTCAGGCATAGACCTGGGAAAGAACTTATATTAAAAAGACCAAGATATCCCACTGCATCGAGGGCCATCTCCAGTCATTCTGATTCATGATGGCTCCAGAGGAGAAAGTGAGGCTGGTGACTTTGCACAGTCCTCCTAACTTAAATCCAATCCATTCGCAAGTCACGGCATCACCTTCCTGATGTCACGGTCCTCTTCAAGAACAAAGGACAAATAGCACCAATAATAACTCTTGACCCAATAACAAGGTATTTGATAAATTAAGCCCTAATTATATTAAAGATTGAGGACCATGAGATTACTGCCAAGCTGGTTTTCTATCAAGCAAAGCAACACGAAATGTCTACTTTCAAGAAAGGCATAAGGGCCAAGTGAGTAGTACAAGTGGACCTGGAGATGGCAGAAGCTCATGGTTTCTTGTTCCCTCCTGTTACCACCTCACTCAAGTGCCTCCAAATATGTGTGCTAAACACAACCATCTGAGTGAGCACCTGTAGGCTGTGGAAGCTGTGACGCCATTGTAACTCAGCTGAATGAGGTGCTGATTACATATCATTACCTGCCTGAGTAAGTTAAGCAGAGCATCCAAGTCTTTTCTCTCACACACTGCTAAAATCCCAGTCCTTAGACCAACAATGCCAAGGGATGTGTTGGAGGTTGCCAGTTGTTTCTGAGAAATGCCATGAGAGATTGACTGCCAGATGGCCAGTGATGAAGTGATGAAGGTTCAGACTTGGGAATCGTGTTCAATTCCTTTTCTTTTTTTCCTCTTTTATTTATTTACTCCTATAATACACTAGAGCTCAAAGCACTCAGATTAACTCTGGTCTTGATTGAAGAATTCTCCATGCCATTTTTCCCTTTTAATAATGTCCTGGATGGGTGGGGTTGGTTTAAATCAGCTTCATTCTAATTCTCTCAGAGAAACCTTGGAAAAGCCACACTGCTATACCACTCATCTGCCTCCAGGACCATCTCTTGGAGACCACATCACGCCCCCTATCTCTTAAGATATTCTTCAAGCCATGAAGGGTAGGAAAATGTGAAAATCAGAGTTGGGTCAAGCCAGAGCAGTGGTAAACTGTAGTCTTCATACATTTCTGAAGAAGTCAGCAATATAGGAAGTTCTGCCACCCACCCATCCTTACCACAGCCATCATTCAGAATCTTTTCCATACATATACACATATACATGTACATGTGTGTATACATGGATGTATATTTTATACACATACATATATATCATATATACATACATATCAATTGTACATTTAGAAGATCACAGATTAAGAAATGGAAGAAACCTTAGACTTTAAGTCCAACCCTTCTCATTTATAGATTAGAAAATGAAGGATCACATAGAAGTGACTTGCCCAAGGTCACACAGGGCACCAACAGAGTCAGGATTTGGACTCAAGTCTTCTGAAGTCATTTCCACTACAGTTCATTGCCTCTTGGGTTCTCCACAACCTGAATATAAAAATACAATGTGTAACTTACCTTTGTGCCCACCCATATAGAAGCTGGGAAGTTGTAAACCACAGAGGAAACTTATGTGGACTCATTTGCTCCACCTTGGATGAATGTTTGAATAGAGAATATAGCTTGACTTCCTGCCCAAGAAATACACCCCAGAGGGCCAAACACAGGCCTCCACATACCAGTAAGGAGGTAGTAAGAGCAGGAAATTCCCAAGTTCTCTAGTACGGCTTCAGCCATTGCTAAAGATGGAGTACTAGAACAAGGGGCCAGTTATTTCAATAGTAAGTTTCATTCCAGGACCATCACCTGGGTTAATGTGTGATAGAAAAAGAAAAAAGCTTCCTCTAAGCTTGGTGTGTGTGTGTGTGTGTGTGTATGTTTGTATGTATGAATATTCTATTTAATAAATTAAGCAAACCCAAATGAGCTACAAAGGATATATGAAGAATATGAAGGCTATATATGCACTATCTGCAACCAGAGAAAGAACTGGGAAACATATGATTTTACATAAATATATGTGTATGTATATACATGCATACATATGTGTGTATACATGTATATGTGTGTATATGTGTATGTATATATCTAATGGTAGTCATCTGGGGAGAAAAAAAGAGAAAAAAAGAAATATATATATATAAAATTTATATATATTTATATATGAATTTATTATACATGTAAATGGAATATCAAGTTGTACATAACAGATTTTCAGTTTCATGTACAGTCTTATTTCATCACATAAATTAAAAATAAAATAAAAATAGATTCCTATAACCCTTAATGTCTATAAAATTAAAGATAAATCTCTTGGTTTGCTATTTAAAACCCTCCATAACCTGGCCTCACTCTACCTTTCCAGCTTCATTTAACATTGCTCCCCTTTCCACACCCCCGTCTCCCATCTCTCTACCTTTTCAATGACCACCTCTTACATCAGGAATGTACCCCCTCCTAGATTCCCTAGTGAACTTTAAAATTTATCTCAAATGTTTCCTTCTATACAACCTACTTGAATCGTTTACTGATCTACCTCCCCAACAATTACTAGAACCCCTTTCTATATTGTTTAAATATTTCTTTTGATATATATATATATATATACACACACATATACATATATGTAATTAATTATGTACATGTTGAGTTACATATGTAATTATATTTGGATGCATTGATATACAAATATACTTATATATGTATATATTTCCTATGTTGATACAATATAATTTCCTTATGGGCACAGACTTTGTCACTTTTGTATCTCTATCCTCAGTGCCTAGCATAGTTACTGGCAATAACTGGCACTCAGGTTGGTACCTGCTGTTGCAAAGCATTGCTGGGGATGGGAAAAAATGGGACATGTCCTATAATTTCATCAATGTGTGAACAGCTTGGTGAGGAACTTCCTCCAGGAATGCAACATACACATAATCTGTGCAATTTACGGTCTTAGAGTGTTACCGGAGACATCTTCCATGGAGAGGCTATGCAACTGTCCCCAGGGCACTTAGTCAGGTAGGTCTTGAACCCAGGGTTTTACCATCTAAATTCTTGGGATTATAAATAAAAAGGTAACTTAGTCCCTGCCCTTAGGGAACAATGTGCTTCCAGGTACCCCCCTCAAGTTTCATCTAAAACCCCTTTGAATGTCAATAGGGCAACCTAATATGTTGCCACAAAGAAAGCACAGACAGCATCCTGTCGGCCTCCCCGGCTTAGCCTCCTAGACCTTGATTGAGGCAATGGCTCTTTATTTAACCCAGCCCAGCTTTACTAACTGAAAACAGGCCTCAAATAGCTAAATGAAGCAAAGGGGAACAGAGAGGAGGGGCCCTTTTCCAGTGAATTGAGGGGGGGTGGTTGGAAGAACTTTTGCTTGGCCGACAAAGACCTGAGAAAAGCACTTTGGTTGCCTGGATAATTGCCTCGGTTGCCTGGAATCTTTGCCAGTGGAAACCTGTCCCAGGAGCTCCTAAACTACAGAACGAGTGATTGAAGCTCATTCCAGGGCCATGGGAGCAAGGCAATTAAGCAGAGGAAACAACTGAAGCCTCTGCCTGGAGCCTCTTCTGCTCCCTCAATTGAGAGAATTTACTTGCCCTCAAAGGAAGGTTATTTCAGCACCTGGCAGCAAAGGTCTCAGTATATGAAGTCTGCAACAGCCTTTGATTCTCTCTTCCAGCCAAGTAATCCAAGAACCAGTAACTAAGGGAAGAGCACATTCCCTGCTTGCATTTTGCCTGCAGGCTGTGAAGGTTCCTGCCTTATGCAGACTCTGCCCTCATGGGTATCCATAGAAGTTCGATAACTGGGACTACCTTCCAAAATTGTCTGGAAGCTTCTGAGGACAGAAAGCAGCAGCTGAGGGGGCAGGATTACCTTCTCCCTCTGCTCCAGGTAGCTGTCCCCTACTCCCATTCCTCAAGGGATAACCAGGAACAGCTTCTAACACTATCCCTGAGATTGGCTAGGGCATGGGTCATACCCCTGCATGTAGCCATGAGACAATCCATCAAGAGATTGCAGGATAACCCGAAAGTCCATTGGAGCAAACTAGAAATACTCGCTGCAGCTCCTAAAACAGGAATGGGGAACCTGTGGTCTCAAGGCCCTCTGGGTCCTCAAGTGCAGCCCTTTGACCGAGTCCAAACAAGATTTGCTCTGTGGTGTTTGGATTCAGTCAAAGGGCCGCACTTAAGGAACTTGAGAGCCACACGTGGCCTTGAGGCTGCAGGTTCCCCACCCCTGTTAGCCATAGCCCGCAGTCCCTTAGTTGCCCTCCTATACGGACGCTTGGCAGTGTTGGAATTCCATAGAGGTCATGCTTTATCATTAAGTTACTGTCCTTAGCCTCTCCCTTTATGTTTGCATAGAGTTGTTTTCTCATTCATTATTCCATATGACCTTCATAACATTGTGGCGTGGAGAGACAGAGACCACTATCCCCATTTTACGGAAAAGGAAACTGAGTGCCAGAGGACCTCGTCAGTTGTTGGTCTGTTAGCTGATCCTTGACTTTTTTTAAACTTTTTGTGACTCTCCATGTCTGTCTTTGTCCCTGTTACTGTCCCTGTCTCTGTTTATCTTTCATCTTTCATTTTATCTTTTCATCCGGCTTATATTTCTGGGAAACTAAATCCCACTACAATTTTCTGCCTGTAGACATGGTGTTCTAGAATCTGTCTCCTCTTGATTCAGCTGAGTCTGAACCCACCTGCCTCCTGGGGCTCATGCAAGACACTGACCTGATTCACTTAAGACGCCAACTATAGAGCAGTTATATTGTTTAGGTACCATTCTCCTCATGTGCCTGGAGTGTGGGGGCCTCTCCTACATCAAGTGAGAAAATAGGGCTAAAGGATAGCAACCCTTCAGCAGGAGCAGAGGGAAAGCTGGGTTGCCAGGCATTTCCTTCTCGGTCCTTTTCCTGCAGTCCTTTTTTCCACCGAAGGAATTTCCCATATTCCTTTCGACATGAGGTTCTATTACTCTGAGACTTGGTTGTTCTCTGAAATCACGGCACAGCTGCCATTCAGCGCTGTTCCCATGAAAATCTGAGGGTTTGCCCTTGGCTCGTGAGCACTGTTTGCCAGCATGGCTGTCACAGCTGCACCTGCTTTGAGACTCGCTCCTAACAACATGAGGTGTCAAATTATCTTGTGGCTCCGTGGCTCTGCCAATCAATGGCCTCTGTTTTCACTGAACTCCATTCCCCCTCCGCTCTCTCTCCCAGCCCTTGCCCCTACCTCTCCTTGAAAGGTCTCATCTTTTCTAGCCCAAGTCATAGAGAGGTGGAGCAGACTTCCAGCTGCAAGCCATGATGGGGCATCAGCACTGGAGCAGCTGGGAAATTTCCCTCAGAGACAGTCCAAACAAGATTGCTATATTTCAGTTCCTCTAGACAGGGGTATCTATATAACAAACACTTCTTAGTGAACACACTGAGACTGGCTAGGAATCAAAAGCAACTTTTTGTTCAGCCCATGACCAGAATATTGGTGAGAGGCCCTTTATACATCACTGCTTGTCTGACTAAATGAGCATTTGGAGTCACAGCTCCTGGAGACTGAGCCTTATTCCTTGTTTTTCTCTGCCAGTTTCTAGCCCAGGCCACTACATTTTACTTTTTCATTGGACAAGCAATTTCATTGATATAGAGAATCCCTGTCAAAGAAATTCCTTCTATCACAACAGGGAGGCATCTATTCTGCCACTTACAGATTTAGAAAGTTGTGCGGGGAACCAAGATGTTGAGTGACTTGCCCAGGATTGCATTATGATACTTAATATATCAAGTGATGATACAATAAAGGAAGACCTAGAGCCAGGGTTTCCTGTCTTGGAAGGCAGTTCTCTAGACACTAGAACATACTTATTTAGTAAATAGCTAGTGGCAGTTACATGACAGAGTAGATAGAGTTCCAGGCCTAGAGTCAGGAAGACTTGTTTTCATGAGTTCAAATCTGGCCTCAGATGCTTCCTAGCTGTCTGACCCTAGGCAAGTCACTTCACTCTGTCTGCCTCCTCTATAAAATGAGTACATGGCAGACCACTCCGGTATCTTTGCCAAGAGAACACAAATGGAATTACAAAAGATCAGATACAACTGAAAAAAATGGCTGTAAGTAAAATAAACATTTGCTATGTGTGAAATGAAAGAATCAATCAATGAACACTAGACACTTTTTTTAAGTTCCTCAATGAATGTTAACACACATGCACCTACTTCCATTGAACACTGAGTGACAATCATACACTCCTCAGAGGAAGTGCCCCAAATAGCGCAGGATGTAAGTTGGAGTCTGTGACCTGTTTTTTTTTTTAATGTTTTGATAACTGTATTTCAGCATAACTGGTTTCCTTAGTAAGTCAATAGATTTAACTTTATACATTTGAAAAGATTATTCTTTTTTTT
>CM053769.1:701908711-701929487 GCA_028658325.1 Potorous gilbertii | reverse complement strand
AAGTCCGTAGGCTTGACCAGACTGCCCTAAGGGTCCAGAACATGAAAGACAGCCCCCAACCCCATTCTAGAGACAGGCCTGAACTTGTCCTGCGAATTATTTCAAGTGATTTCTCTCTATAGTACAGAAATTAGAACAGATTGCATCCTTCCTAGGGGCCTTACTGTAATTCAATTCAATTCAACAAATATTTCTTAGGAGGCCACTCTGTGCCAGACGCTGTCCTGGTTACTGGGATACCGAGGGGGAAAAAGCACAGATACTCCCTGCTTTAGGAAACACCATGGGTCCAGATAAATACAGACAAAACATAAGCAATGTCATTTCATAGAAAGTATTGCTAATAAGGGATGGGGAGGGGAGGCAGCATAAAGGACGGGCCAGGGTAGGAATTAGCCAGTGCCAATATATCTGTCATAGTATTTTTAATGAAAATAAAATCTCTTCTATCTGTATGATGCATTATACACACTCACTATCCTTTCCCTTCCTGTTAATATTCACATTCTTGAAAGACTTCCTTGGACTACACCCAGGATTCCCCTCTAGATAAAGATCTATAGTCTGTTCTATTTATGGTAGGTGTTTGCTGAATTGAAAACAGATTCATAGCTACACTAAGCTAATCAACAAGTATTTATTAATCATGCATCATGCACCAGGAACTGCGATGGCTGCTCTGGTAAGGTTAGGGACTGGGCTTGTGTTCCAATTAACTCAAAGGGCTCTGGTCACCATCCTCTTTCTCCCAATATTGTACAATGCTGAGCTAGGAATGATTTCGTCCTTCTCTTCAATATAATAATCCAAGACAATTCTGAAGGACTCATGATGAAATATTCTCTCCTCCTCCAAGAAAGAACTGATGGAGTCTAAAGGCATCATTTTTTTTCACTTTATTTTTCTTGTTTTTTTGTTTCTTTTGAAACACCGCTAATAGATAAATATGTTTTGTGTAATTTCACATGCGTAACTGATACCACATTCCTTATCTTCTCAATGTGGGGAGGGGCAAGAGGAAGGGAAAGAATTCAGAACTCAATTTTTTTTTAAACAAATGTTAAAAATATATCAACAATAATTAAAAAAAAATTCTCTGTCTCCCAAAGTAGATTAGCATCTTATGTGAAACTTATAGCCATAGAGGGTTGCTTAGAGGTTAAGCATAGGAGGTTAACATGACTTGCCCAGTGTCACACAACTAGTATATATCAGAGTTAGAACTTGAACTCAGTTCTATTAATGGTTTTAAAGCAAGATCTCGATCCACCAGGGTATTCTCCTCAGATTCTATGAGTACAAAAACAAAAAAGGAGCTTACATTCTACCTTCCAGAAAGTAAGCCAACTTGAAATATGGCAGAAGGTTGATAGAGTGGGAGATGAAATGAGCACCCATCAGTGTCCTAAACACTGCAGACATGCAGAGGCAAAGATGCCTCCCAGACTCAAGGACAACAGCCACGTACATGACCACACACGGTGATGTTTCCTTGATCTCATCACATGCTGTTTCCCCAATCTGCTGAGCTTGTCTTACTGGATCAAAAATAAGATATAGAGTTGGGATGGATCTTAGAGATCCCTTCATTTAACAAATGAGAAATCTGCGAGCCAGAGTGTTTACTCCAAGTCCTACTCATAGCTCTGATATGTTATGTTACTCATATTAGGAGTGTTACTCATAATGTATGATGTAATATTATGACATTACAATAGTATGAAAATAGCATTCTAACAATATAATAACACAGAATTCTAGAGACATTCAGACAGATAGGACTATAAATAATGGTGTTTGTGGAGCCACTATCAAAATTATTACCTGGACCTAGTATGTTTCAGAAATTTTCAGCCCCAGTAGGCAACCTGGATATTGCCCATATAACCAAATAAGAAACCTTCTAAGGCAGGGGTGGGCAACCTGTGGCCTTGAGGCCACATGTGGCCCTGTATGTCCTCAAGGGCAAACTTTGAATGAATCCAAATTTCACAGAACAATTCCTCTTAAAAAGAATTTGTTCTATAAAACTTGGACTCAGTCAAAAGGCCACCCCTAAGGATCTATAGGTCCACATGTTCCCCACCCTTGTTTTAAGGTCTAACTCTGAAATCTAAGTAAAGAGTTTTATTATTTATTCCTTTCTGTTCAAGTTTGAGCTCTGTGATCATTTTGCTTCTGAACCAGATTCCAAGAGGCCCATGAGCAGAACTGAGTTTGGCAGGCATGGGGTCCTGGGGACCTGGAGCTACAGCGCTGGTCTGTTCTTGGTAACCAGTCCCATACCTACTCCAGTGGTGACTGTTTATTAAAAAAAATGTATCTTATCAAGAAGAGCATGTAATTGACATCTATCTTTGGCTCTATCTTTAGGATAAGCTACGACAGTGAAACCTCCTTAAACCGGTACAAGCTTTTACCAGGACATTTTCTTCCATTAACTTTTTTAGGTTTTCAAAAGTCATTGAATCATTCAGAAAATGGGGAAATAAGACACATCAGTGGTACCTGCATGGAAAATACTGTCTACTGTTGAAACAAACCTCATGCTTCAATAAGCTCATCCTAGGTTCCAGAATATCTTAAATATGAAAGCCTCTGTTATTTTCTTAGGTCTTTGATGGACCAGGCTAACTCTCCAACTCTAACATTCCCCATGAGTATGCCCATAAACACGATTTCTCAGCAGTAATGACATTGTTTTGGAGGGGGTCGGTAGATCTGGACCTATAATTTCATTGACATAGGGAACTCCCAGTTGAGAAAACTCTCTCTACTAATCCAGATCTTCTACTGTCCTCTGGCTTACCATCTTATAGAAGTTCCTGGGGGACCTAAGTGATCATTCACCAAAGCCTTCTCTTACCACATATTTATTAGGCATGTGCAATGCTTTCAGATATATTTTGTGAGAGATAAAAACGTAAATAGGAAACAATCCCTTTGAAGAGCTGACAAGATAAGAGGTCGATATAGTCCATGTAACTGAATGGGATAAACTATAAATTAGAATATAAGTGCTTGAGAGTATAAAGCGATAACAAGATTAGAGGAGGAAGAGAATACTTCTGGCTGGGAGAATTGACCTCCTCAAGAGGTAGGGAGTTTACTCTTCACTAAAAGTGTTTAAGCAGAGGCTGGATCACCACTTGTCAGGGGAATGGTTGTTGGATTGTTAGTTGCTTTAGGATCCTTTGATTTTGTGAATCAAGGAAGACTATTCAGGGGAAAGTGACACTTGAGCTTGGACCTTGAATATAGGTTAAGTCACAAACATTTATGAAGTATTTGCTATGTATCGGGCACTGTGCTAACCACTGCGGAGAAACGCAACACAGTCAAACCAGCCTTTCTGCAAGTAAAACAATTAAAGAAACAAACAAAGGCTCAAAGTCAGAAATTGGAAGATATTCTCAGGAAAAGAGTGTGTCAGCACCGCTATTGTCTTTGCTTGACCCCCGGTGATTGCTGGCTGGCCAGTCTCAGAGATCCAAGGCACTGATACTTGAAATTCTGAATGAGAGGCCTTGAATGAATGTTTGCTTGTTTATACATAGAGCATGCTTTTACGAGTAGAGACTCTCATTCAGAAAGGTCAGATCAGAAATTCAGACTGTGAACACACTTTGACTGCTTTGTTCTCTGTGTGAGCTCATGACCACATGAGCAGGGGCACGTTCCTCAGAGCTCAGTCAAGGTCATGAGAGCCAAGGTCCCTATCTCTAAGAGAGCAGACACAGGGGATGAGTCATTCTTTTCTTCCATCTTCTCCCTTCTTGGCCCTCTCAGCCAACTACAATGCTCAGAGGTGCCATGTTATAAAACTGCTAATGAAGATAACGGGCACCACCTTTACTTTTGTCAACAAATCACTGTCCCCTACATTGCTGGGAAGTAAGGAGGACTGACAAGCAAACACCAGATATGAGACCTCTCCTGCACAAAAGGGGCAAACAGGAAAACCGTCTTTGGGAGAGCTGCCAGAACTGTGATAGACCTCGAAACCATATAGCCTCTCCCCCTCTCCCCATCAGTCTTCCTAGGGGCTTAGGTGGTTGTAAAGAACTTCTTCCAACAAATCTATTTATACTTGAGCTCTCTCTTTTCTTCCTCTCTAACATGAACCCTGATTTATCAGACAATCACTCATATGGAGATGTATTTAGGAATCCAAATGAACAGTAGACTCTAATCAGTTCCTTTCATTTTAAGAAAAAACACTGCTATCAATCTGCAGAAATAGTGAGAATTCAAACTGGTGCCTGGAGTGGAGATACTTCAACATGATAGGAAATCATGTCAGGTAAAGCAGATAAAGTGACTTGGAACCAAGTTGGGAAGAGGAAGGGGAAAGGGAAAGAAGGAAACAAGCATTTATTAAACACCTACTATGTGCGAGACACTTTACAAATGTTTCTCGTTTGATGCTCATAGCAAACCTGGGAACGTAGGTGACATTATTACTCCTATTTTACAGTTGAGGAAACTGAGGCAGACCGGGGGTAAGTGTCTTGCCCAGGGCCATACAGGGCGTAAGCGTCTGAGACCAAATTTGAGCTGCACTTATCCTGACTCCAGATCCAGTGCTTCATGCATGGAGCCATGGAGCTTCTGGGAATTTGTCCTTCATAGAATGGAGAACAGGGAAGCACTGAAGGCTTTCAGGCTATTGGCTGACGTGACGATAATGAGGACTGACAACCATCACATTAACCTACGTTTGTATAGACATTTAGGCTTTACAGAGTGTTCTCCTCATGATACCCTGAAGAGTGCAAGCGTAATCAAAGCACCAGACAGGCTGGACCATGGAAAAGGGAGAGAAAAGAACCAAGGGGCTGTCTTAATAATCCAGGCAGGAGATAAGGAGCACCTGAACTAGAGTTGGGGTGATGGGAAGGGCAAAGAGGGCATGAATTCAAGAGATATCAAGGAGAAAGATAAGAAGGAGTAGCCTTCAAGGAATGGATGAGTAGAGGAGAATATCAGTCTTACAGAGAGAGCCAGACAGCTCACGTGCTGTGCTAGAACACCTAGAACGTTAGAAAGTCTAGAATAGTAGTCTCTTTTTGGTGGTTTTATGAGATAATGATCCAAGGGTTTCATACTAAAAATCATCCAATGGTGCATTAAGCAGCAGATAATAGCGACATGTCATGAATAGTATTTTAAATTATACATATTTTTGATTATTTGTTGAAAGGGTTCGAAAAACAAAAAACACTGGGAAGCACTGACCTAGAGGAAGGCCTCCAACCTATTAGATAGTCCTCTCTGGAGGACTGATGAGAAGACATAAAGGAAAGTGGTACAGAATGACCAAGCGTGGATAGTGTGCAATCTGTATGGCAGGAGAGAATATGTGCCTTTCCTGATAAGATCACGGATCATTTTACACATTTTAATGTCACCAAACCGCACATGCCCTTTTCTACAGCTCTACTACTACTAAATGTCTACCTTAAAGAAGACAAAGGGATCTATATGTACAATGGCAGTCAAACATTGGAAACTAAGAGAGCGTCCTCTTATTGGGGAATAGTTGTATAAATTGTGGCAAATGAATGTGTTGGAATAATATTGTATCATAAGAAACCATGAAATGGGCATTTTCAAAAGCAACGCATGCAAAGAAAACTGAGCAGAACTACTGGAACAATTTATACAATAAGAGCAACAGGATAGAGAAAACAATTGAAAATCTTTAGAACTTTGATCAGGAAGAGACATACTATTTTGGATGCAGCTACTGTGGCAATGTGCTTTGCGAGACAATGCTGATGGGTACTGAGGGATTTGGTTGTTTAGTCATGATTTGTTTTGAATTTGATCAGTGGGGGAGAAGAACAGTGAGAAACTAATTTTTAATACTTTTTCCTTAAATGAAAGTATTTTGGTAGGAGAATATGTAAGGCAAAGGCAATAGACAAATCCAAGTCAACTTCAAGTTTATAAGCATGGATGGTAACATCATTGGCAGAACTTTGTGAGAAAGAGGAGCAGCATTCAGGGTGTCATGGGTAGAAAAGGCTGAGTTCCCTTATAGATAAGTAGAGTTTGGAGAACTGAAAGAACATCCAAGTGGAGGTATCCATTTGGTAGTTTGAAATGCTACTCAAGAGAAGTTAAGGTTGAAGACGTCAGTATGGGAGTCATCACCATAGAAGTTGAAGCCAGAGAAAAGAACCCCAAGAGAGAAGATGCACAGGGAGGTCATGGGGGGGTGGGGCAATGATCCAGCCATGAAAAATTGGTAAGGGGGTTTAGAGAATCATAGGTTCCTGGAGTCAGGAAGTATCTAATATAACTCCTGCATTAAAGTATGACACTCCAACATGTCATATGACTATCAAGACTTTGCTTGAATGTGTCTAGCTGCAGGAAATCCACAATGTTTGAAGGCAGTTCATTTAATTTCTGAAAAAGTTCTAAGATTTATAAATCTGCCTTCCAATAATTTCAAAGTTATCAATTCTAACTCTGTCTTCTCAGGCCAGATTAACAAATAACAAACTTTCAAATAACATTTAAATAACAAATAACAAACCTTCAAATATTTGAAGACAGATACCTCATTCTTCTAAAGTCTTTGTTTCTCTATTCTAAATATCCTCATGGCCTTTAAAACAATTCTTGAGTGGTATGGCTTCCAATCATCCCACTTCTTAACATGTGCCATCTTGTCAATGACTTTCTTAAAATGCAGTGCTCAAAACTGAAAATTATATTCTAAAGGTAGTCTGATTAGGGCAGAGTATGGCAAATCGTCATCTTCATATTTCTGGGCACTATGAATACATGGAAGATAACATTTAGCTTTTTTTGGCTACCAAGTTTTACTGTTAACTCATATTGAATTTATAATCCCTAGATGTTTTTGCATGAATTACTTTCTAGCCACATCTCCTCCAGCCAGTTAGGTGATGCAGTGGACAGAGTGCCAGACCTGGAGTCAGGAAGACTCATCTTCTTGAGTTCAAATCCAGCCTCAGACATTTACCAGCTATGTGACCCTGGACAAGTCACTTAACTCTGTTTACTTCAGTTTCCTTAGCTGTCTAATTCATTCCAGAATCTATGCCCCTAGAGGGTCATGGAGAATAAGACATGACTGATACAACAACACATCTCCTTCAATGGAGGAGTTCTTGTGCAATTAATTTTTAACTCGAGGGGAAGTTTACATTTACCTTTAATCAATATAGATTAAGTTCCAATTTTTGGCCTGGTAAGAAATTTTACATTCTAATTCTGACATAAAATCTACTAAATCTTTCTTTTTTCATGTTATGCAGGCTGCAAATCTGATAAGCCCACCAGCTCTACCTTCATCCAAGCCATTAACAAAAACTCTGTTGAGAACAGGTCCATGGAGAGAGCACTTAAGACTCCACTAGAGACTTCCCTCTATGTTAACTCTGATCTATTAGTAGCTACACTTTGGGGCTAATCATCCAACAGGTTCTGAATCCAAATAACTGTACTTCTGTCCAGGCCAGATTTTTCCATCTTGTCAACAAGACTATCATGAGACTTCGTTAAATGGCTCACTAAAATTCAATTGTATGATGTGTGCAGTAACTGCAGCATCCCCTCAATGTACTACAATTTAGACTCTCAAGAGAGGAAAAGAGGTTAATCTGATAAGACTTTTGAAAAAAAAAAGTTTACTGTCTTTTTTTTGCATCACAGTCATTTCCAGTTATACCACCTCTAACAACACTAACCATCCAAGAAGGCTTATCTTTTAAAAAAGAAAAAATGTTTAGGCAAAACTAACTTAAATGGAAAACACATCTGGAAGCCTCTATAGCTGTACCCCAGTTCCCTAGTTCTCCAAGGAAAGGAATAGGTTCATTTCCTTACCTCTGCTCCAAGACCAAGATTAGTCATTCAATTACACAGTTTACAGCTTAATTTTAGTGTGATTTTTTTCCACTTACATTAGTATAGTCATTGTGTATGTTATTTTCCTGGTTCTGCTCATTTCATTCTGAAGGCAAAAATATTAAGCACATCTTTTACAGACTGTTTCATAATATAGAAATTAGTTCTGGGGACACAAGCAAAATACATAAATATATCTAAATGGAGAATGAGTAATGATACTCTTATTAATGAGTAGGTAAAAGAGCAAATTATGAAAATAATTAGCAACTGCGTAGGAAGGAATGCTAACAATATGACAACATACTAAAAATTTGGAGATTCTGCCAAAACATTCATAGAACTACAGGAGTAGAGATCTGGAGTTGGAAGAAATAGTAGATGTTTCCTAGTCTAATCCATTCATTTCATATAGAAGAAAAATGATACCTGGGAAGGTGAAGTGACTTGCCTAGGGTGACACAAGCAGCAAGGAGTGGAGATAGGGTTATCAACACCAGAGTCAACTTGTAACAGGTAAGATGGCAAAGCATTCATAGAAGATGAATCCACTTCCTTATCCCAATCAAGGACGTGGAAAACCACTCCAGTATCTTTGCCAAGAAAGCTCCAAATGGGGTCATGGAGAGTTGGACACAACTGAACAACATACCCATCAAACCTCACATTTCTGACGTTCATGACATTGCTGCCTTTAAGAATCGATCTGTCTTTAAGTCTAGCTAGTAGGTAATATGAAGCCATCTACTACTCTTTTGTCTCTGTCATGCTTGGATTTAAATGTGCCTTCAGTAGAAGTGATCTTCTCTACTAGAGAAAAATCAAGGTATCGTTCTCCACACATATTCTCATACCATTGGTGAAAATAAGTTGAAAGTATTATGAACCATTTCCCATCACAACCAAAGGGTCACTTACTTGAGTTTTTTGCTCCAGTTGTTGCAATTAAGTGGAGATCTGTAGCTTGAAGAGTTTTGCTTATTTTCACCACCATCTGGAGTATAAAAGGCATCATGTGTAGGGCAATAATGAACCAGAATGAGTCTAGTGCCTGGATAAGCCCACAGGCTTCTACTGTAATGTCAGCAAAGCAAGCTGGCTCAAGAATCTCTTGTCCATCTTGTCCACTGGTGCTGCAGTTCTGTTGCAGTACTTCTGTTCCTTGTGACAGTTTTCTATTTGAGTGGGACTTCTAAGTCTTCAACTGAAATCTTAAGAAATCTTCTCCATTACTGGACAACACACAGGCCCTTCCTCCCCCAAGGAAACAAGAAAGGAAATGCCCCTACTATGTGCCAGGATTTGTGCTAATTGTACAAAAAGGATCTCCTTTGATGCTCATAGTAACCCTAAGAAGTAGAGGTTGTTATGATCCCTATTTTTACAGTTGAGAAAACTAAGATGGGTAGATATTAAGTGACTTGCTCAGGATTATAGAGCTACTTAGCATCAGAGGCTAGATTTGAACTCAGATCTTCCTGACTCTAGGCTCAAGGCAGGAAGAATCTAATAATAAAAGCATGGAAGACAGCTTTGTTTGCTTGAAGTGCCACCATGTGCTAAGTCAAAGTTCAAACAATGTGCATTTCCTGGCTTTGCTACATTTTATTTGTACCCCGATAGTACTTCCAGATAGCAGATGCACATTTCAACAGCTGAGTTTTTTCTTAAACATTCATTAGCCTTGTGACTATTTCTGAATCCCTTATAAATTAATGTTAGATGACCATGACCTTTGGTGGATGCTTCATTAAAGAAAAAAAAGCAGTATAAACAAAGTACCCTGTCCCCTCTGGACTGTATTCTAATCACCTATTCTTTTTAATTCAAAATGGTTTAAAAAGGGGGTGGAGCCAAAATGGTGAAGTAGAAGGACAGACCTACTCTAGCTCTACCCCTATAGCCTATAAAATACGTGTAAAAAATGACTCTCCACAAATTCTAGAGTAGCAGAAGCCACAAAATGACAAAGCAAAAGAGATTTCCATCCCAAGATAACCTGGATGGTCAACTGGAAAGGTCTATCACAACAGGCTTGGAGCAGAGGGCAGCCCAGTCTTGGCCACAAGGAGCATCAAGGACAGGACTGGAGCAGACTTCAGGGTACAGGCAGCTGCTGCAGTTCCCAGATTTCTCAACCCACAAATGCCAAAGATAGCTTCAAAGGTCAGTAAGAAAGCTCTTTCACCTGGAAGAGAAGGGAGCAGAGTCTGCCCTTAGCCCTGGCAGGGCTGCTGCAGCTACTGCCATAGCAGTTTCCATTTTTAGAGCCCTCCACCTAAAGACCTTAGAGAATTGAGCAGCCACATCTGGGTCACAGTTCTAAGTGGTGATACTGGGGTGAGGAGGAGTGCTGGCTTGGTTAAGTTGGTGGTGACTGTGGAGAGGGAATCATGCTCTCAGATTCTGGGCAGAAAAGCTTATGGTTGGGGAGTAGGGCCAAGATGACAGAGTAGAAAGACAGACCTGTATAAGTTCTCCCCCATAACCCATAAAATACCTGTAAAAAGTGATTCTAAACAAATTCTAGAGCAGCAGAAGCCACAAAACTACAGAGTGAAAGAGATTTCTAGTCCAAGATTGCCTGGAAGGCCAACCAGAAAGATCTATAGCACCAGGAACAGAACAGAGAGCAGCCCGACATAGGTCATATGGCAAGGACAGGACTAGAGCAGACCTTGGAGGTGGAATCCCCATGAGCAGCTGCCAGTTCCCAGATAGCTCAAGCCACAAACACCAAAGACAGCTTCAAAGATCAGTGAGAAAACTCTTTCATCTGTGTAAGAAGGAAACATGGTCTGGACTCACCAGCAGTAGCCACTGCAGCAGCAGAGTCCATTAATGGAGTCCTCTGCCTATAGACCCTTGGGGAATTGAGAGGCTGATCTTCATCTCAGCAATGAGTGACTCTCTGGCTTGAGGAAGACTGCTGGCAGTGGAGCTAGGGATGGCTCTGGAGAGGTAAGCCAGCTGGCAAATCCTGGGCAAAATAGAGGACTTGCAACAGAGGTTGCTCCCAGATCAGAGCACAGGCTAGGAGAGGAGTTCTAAACTCCTCTCCCTTGATTGTGTCACTTTAGAGGAACTGAGAAATTACAGGTCCCCAGGGTATACCCTCCTCTTGACAAAGAACTCAAAAGTCTAGTAACTGGCTGGGAAAATACTCAAAAAAGGGTATAGAAGGCTATTTCTTGGTGAACAGGTATTTTCTTCCATCCTTTCATATGAGGAAGAACAATGCACACCATCAGAGAAAGACATAAAAGTCAAGGCTTCTCCATCCAAAACTTCCAAAATAAATATGCAATAGTCTCAGGCCATGGAAGAGCTTAAAACGGATTTTGAAAATCAACTAAGAGAGATGGAGGAAAAATTGGGAAGAGAAATGAGAGTGATGAAAAAAGATCATGAAAAGCAAGTCTAAAGATTATTAAAGGAGACCCAAGAAAATGCTGAAGAATATAATACTTTTAAAAATAGGTTAGCTCAATTGGCAAAAGAGGTCCAAAAAGCCAGTGAGGAAAAGAATGCTTTAAAAGAAGAACTAGCCAAGTGCAAAAGGAGGTTCAAAAGCACACTGAAGAAAATAGTTCTTTAAAAATTAAAATGGAGCTGATTGAATCTAATGACTTTATGAGAAAGCAAGAGATGACAAAACAAAACCAAAAGAATCAAAAAATAGAACACAGTGTGAAATATTTCATTGGAAAAACAACTGACCTGGAAAATAGATCCAGGAGAAACAATTTCAAAATGATGGGACTACCTGAAAGCCATGATCAAAAAAAGAACCTAGACATCATCTTCCAAGAAATTATCAAGGAGAACTTCCCTGATATTCTAAAACAGAGAAAAATCAATATTGAAAAAATGCACTGATCACCTCCTGAAAGATATCCAGAAAGAAAAAATCCTAGGAATATTGTAGCTAAATTCCAGAGTTCCCAGGTCAAGGAGAAAATACTGCAAGCAGATAGAAAGAAATAATTTGAGCATTGTGGAAATATAATCAGGAAAACACAAGATCTAACAGTTTCTACATTAAGGGATCAAAGGATTTGGAATATGATATTCCAGAAGTCAAAGGAACTAGGATTAAAACCAAGAATCACCTACCCAGCAAAACTGAATATAATCCTTCAGGGGAAAAATGGTCATTCTATGAAATAGTGGACTTTCAGGCATTCTTGATGAAAAGACCAGAGCTGAAAAGAAAATCTGACTTTCAAACACAAGAATCAAGAGAAGCATGAAAAGGTAAACAGAAAAGAGAAATAATAAGGGACTTACTAAAGTTGAATTGTTTACAT
Source organism: Potorous gilbertii (assembly GCA_028658325.1). Taxonomy (NCBI): domain Eukaryota; kingdom Metazoa; phylum Chordata; class Mammalia; order Diprotodontia; family Potoroidae; genus Potorous; species Potorous gilbertii. The sequence goes on along the minus strand of CM053769.1, from coordinate 701,917,290 downwards.
TCCTACATGAAAAGATATTTGTAGCTCTTGAAATATTTCTCAGTATTTGGGTAGTTGGAGGGCTTACAGACACACACACACACACACACACACACACACATATTGACAGAGAGCACAGGGTGAGTTGAATAGGAAGGGATGATATCTAAAAAAATAAAAGGGTGTGAGAGGAATATACTGGGAGGAGAAAGGGAGAAATTGAATGGGACAAATTATCTCTCATAAAACAGACAAGAAAAAGCTTTTTCAATGGAGGTGAAAAGAGGAGAGGTGAGAGGGGGAAAGTAAAGCTTACTCTCATCACATTTGACTTAAGGAGGGAATAACATGCTCACTCAATTTGGTATGAATATCTCTCTTACACTACAGGAAAGTAGGGGAGAAGAGAATAAGTGGGGTGTGGGGGCGTGATTGAAGAGAGGGCAAATGGGAGGAGGGAGCAATGAGAAGTAAACACTTTGGGGTGACAAGGTCAAAAGAGAAAATAGAAAAAATCGGGGACAGTGTAGGATGGAGGGAAATATAGTTAGTCTTCCACAGTATGACTCTCACGGGACTCTTTTGCATAACTACTTATGTATAACCTATATTGAATTGCTTGTCTTCTCAGTGGGGATGGGTGGAGAGGGAGGAAGGGAGAGAAGTTGGAACTCAAAATTTTAGGAACAAATGCTGAGAGTTATTTTTGCATGCAACTGGGAAACAAAACATATAAGTAAAGGAGTATGCGAATATTTCTTGCCCTACCAGAAAAGAGAGAAGATGGGGTTAAGAGAAGGGAGAAGTGTGATAGAAGGGAGGGCAGACTGGGGGAAAAGGTTACCAGAATTCATGGTGTCTTGGGGTGAGGGAAGGGAAAGAGATGGGGAGAAAATTTGGAACTTAAAATCTTGTGGAAATGACTGTAGAAAATTAAAAATGAATTAATTAAGAAAAACCAAAATGGTTCAAACACTTCCTTTTCTTACCCCTTATTTTACTTCTAGGAAACATACTCAATCTAGCCTGATAACGTCTTCTACATAATCATGATCAGCATTCTAATTTTCAAAATTATTTTTACATGCAACTAGGAAATAAGACATACAGGCAATGAGGTATAGAAAACCATCTTGCCCTAGCAGACAGTATAGAGGAAGGGGATAAGAGAAGGGTGGGGGTGTGATAGAAGGGAGGGCAGATTACAGTCACACCATCTTGGGAGGAGGGGAGAGATGGGGAGAAAATCTGAAACTCAAAATTTGGTGGAAGTGAATGTTGAAAACTAAGAATCAATTAGTTAATTAAAATAATCTATTAAAAAAAGAATATCCCAGATGAGATATCGAACATTTGATATCTTTGAATAGGGAAGAGAATAAGGAAGAGAAGACCCAAAAAAAGACAAATCTTTCTCAAGCTCTGAAACTAGTAGCAGCAACTCCTGCTTGTAATTTCTTAATAAAGAGGCCCAAAGCATTGACTTATCTCTCTACACACTATCTACGCACGCATTGTAGTTAATACTATCTATGCACTCATTGTAACTAATTTTGTCTGCTCAGTTTCTTATCTCAGCATCAAACTAGTTCATATTTTAAAATTAATAGAACTTGAATTAAAATATAAAGTCACTGCCTTATTAGACTATTTCAGTAAAGTACATGAGAAAAGGTTTATCAGTCCTGTAGATATCGTGACACTTGTTGTAGACATTTGCACCTGAAATGGTTGGGGTTTTTTTTCCTACAACAGAGGAGACAGAAAGGAGGAATGAGGGTAGTGTACTAAATTAGTAGTAGAGACTCACCTTGCAAGTGAATGTTGCCTATACATTTTTACAATTAAAATTGCATAAAACAATAATCCATATTTTAGCTAAAAGAAGGCATCATGCTCTTTTAAATTAAACTCAGGAAAAAATTTTTTGAGGCAATAGGATGTGCCTGGCCATACCCACCACACGCTGTAAACACACTAATGATTTTAGTGGCATTTAAGGTTCATTCCATTTTCAGAAATGAAAATGGGAAACTGAAAGTCGTTGATATTAAGTTTAATCCTATAATCCTTTGACTCTTCTATATTTGGCCGAACCTGGAAATTAGTGTCCCCTGCCATGTTAAACAGGAGTTTAACCTATTATCCTTTGCTATGTGAGAAGAAAATGAAATTCACCTTTTACAGAAGGAATAAAACATCAAGCAGTTGGAACACATTGGTGGTTCAAATAATCTATTACCTGACATCTGTGCTGGGCTTTAAGGTTTGAAAAATGCTGTGTGTGTGTGACTCTGGACAAGTCACTTAACTTTGTTTGCCTCAGTTTCCTCTTCTATAAAATGAGCTAGAGAAGAAAATGGCAAATCACTGTCAAAAAAGCCCCAAATGGGTCCTAAGTGTCAGATATGACTAAACACCATATATTATATGTTATATATGTATACCTATATGTATGTTTTTGTATGTATGTATTATATATATTCTTTATATAAAGAATATATATTCTCAACTTGGACTCTCACAATTACCTCTCAGAAATTATTATACCTATTCTACAGATGAGGAAATTAAGAGGTTAAGTGATTCACCCATGGTCACACAAGTAATTAGTGGTGGAGGCAGAGTTTGAAACATAAGCACCTTCAAACTAAAAGCCCATTGCTTTATTGATTACCTTGCAATGTACCTCTACTTCCTTACTTTTAAAGGGAAATAGATAACTGCGTAAAAAAGATAAAGAAAAACTTCCATTCTTTAAGTGTGTTGTGATCACTTATAGTGGCCCGTATGGTGCAATATGGGTCCTGAAATTTCAAGAAAATCCTGCTTTCAGATTTTTGACACCTTGAGCACTCAAAATACATATCTGGGCTATGATAGGAGTTTATCTACACTATGGCCTTGTGTGAACTAAAAATGCTGAAGTACTTTCATAAGGGAGAAGAAAAGGGGCTGCACTGACTAAAAAAAAAGCTTTCATTTGTTTGTTCTACATTCCCCACGCCAGTGTGAGCCATGATTCAGAAATAATAACACCAGTTAATGTACTTACACACCTCAGGAAAAGGTTACAATTAACATGTCACTGGCATCAAACCAGCCTGCTGAGCACAATTAGGTTAGAGGAACCACAGGGTTTTAGCCAGGTGCTAAAAAACATCAGAGGACGTTATCAACATATTTGCCTATCAGCACTGTTCAGGACAAGTTTAATTAGATCTTTAATTTAGAAATTATCTAGCCAGGAAAGCAGGCTCAAATCATGAGACTAGATTGCAGCTGTTGGGTTTTTTTTGGGGGGGAGGTGTTGGTGGTGGCAGAGGAGAGGGGGTGTTAAAGGAAGGGATGGCTAATTGCTGCACATTGAAATAACTGGTTCCTCTTTTCTCCAGTTGGCAATGATCATACTAATCTACCATCTGATGACTGTATACCCAAACATATAAAGGAGTTAGTTTCAAGCAAACAGATTAAGTGTTGTCTGTGCCACCAAATTCATTATCTTTCTACTGGCAGCCATGCTGGTAGCCTAGGAGAAACACTAGTCATTAAGAGTCACAGACCAGCCATATTGGAATGCTGCTCCACCTTAGGCATTAAATGCCTCCATCTAGGATAGTAGAGTTAAGGCCAACAAGCTGGGAAGGTGCTACTGATGTCCCCTTACTTGTCCTTGTCGGTGAGAAGAAGCTCTTTAATAGGTATTCCATTTATTTCAAAAGGGAAAATACAAAATCTGGCCATCTTTGCACAACTCTGCCCATTTAAATGAGAGAGATTGGCTTGATAATGTCCTTCAGATGCCAATCTTGTTTGGCTGAAATACCATATTGAAAGGTCTCTGCTCTCCTGTCAATGTATCACATCTGACTGTCACCGTCCTCGTATCTGGTTCCGCTCCTATTTCAAACCTGTCATTAGTGCTCAAGATGAGTTGGCACATTTCCAAGCTGAACTCAAGTAATTTTTTTTTCCTTTTTTCCTGCCTGCCTTAACAGAACAAGAAGCAAGAGAAAAATGAGTTATTTAAAGTTTCTTTAAAAAGGCAAGGGAAAAGGATCAAATGAAAGGTTAAGAAAAATAAATTAGGACACTTAGGTCCTTAAAGGTGAATTCACCTTTCTTCTCAGGAGCTCTTCCTAAGACACAGGTTTCTTTTTCTAACATCCAGGAGATGTCAATGGCAGGAAATATTCACCTAAAAGGAGTACCGAAATTGTCCAGGAGAAGAGGAAAGAGTTAGACTGAACTTGACATACTTGGAACTCCAATTATGTGATTGAGAGGCAAGAGCCTGGGCAAGGTCAAAGGTACTCAGATGTCCTTTGTCCACAGGGCGCTTTAACTGCACACAAAACCAGACCACATCCTCTTGCTCCAGAAAATGATACTAATGATAGCTTTTCACACTGTCAATGAAATTCTTCATTCATAGGATCATATGCCTCAGGCCAGATGGGCCCAAGTTCAATCTCTTCATTCAATCCAGGAAACTAAGAAACTTAAGTGACTTGTCCAAGGTCACTTGGTATGAAAGGTAGGATTTGAACCTAGGTCTTCTGACTTCAGAGGTAGGATGATTTTTACAAAATGTACTGATTGATTCGTTCCCAAGTCAGCTGATCCATTCATTTAATGTATGAACTAACCAGTCATTTTCTGCAAGTTGCCTTCCTATCCACACCTGGAGAACCTGTCCCAGGCCAGGCTAATTTGGATAGGCTCTATTACCTTGGGGCAAAAGATTAATAAGATAAGAGAAGGTCAAGTGTTTTTTCCCTTCCTCTCTCCCCATGCATGCAGAGTCTCCCAGAGTTCCTCATGGGGATGCTCTTTTCCCTCATTGGTTTCCACAGTTTGGTGCATTTTTTCCAACCCTCGTTGCCACTGAATTACATTCTCCTCCTATGTGAAAGTACTGTCTGTTTACGCACTTGCAAGTCATGCATTCACTTAAGGATAAATTATGGAAATTCTTAAGGGAAACTGGAATTTCCCTCCTACTTCCCACCCCACTCCCATTTATGCAATGAACGGTTTCCATCCTAACTTACTTTACCAGTGATTTCAAGTCACTTTTGAGTGATAGTTAAGTGACTTTGAGAGAAAAAGAAAGAGAGAAGAAAAGATTGGAAAGAAGATACAGGGCAGCAGAGAAAAAATAAAAGGAAAAGCAGTTAGAGCATGAGAAATGAGATAGGGGGCAAGTATTAGCCTTCTTCCTTCTCCCCCGCCAAAATAGTAGTAAATTCAAAAGAAGAAATAGAAAGACAGTATAGTCAAGGTGCTGATAGGACTTTCTCCTATATCACCATGAGGCTAAGAAATAGGGACTAGATGGAAAAAGAAAGCAAGGATTATTGAACAATGAGGCCAACCAAGCCTTGCAGGGATTCAGCAATGATTCAGGCACTGATCAGCAATGGTGAGGCAGCAGCAGCGATGGCCAGGCCATGGGCTCTAGGGCTGATGTGGTTTAAGGGGCTCAGGGATCCCTCAAGGTCTGAAGCACAGGAGATGGCCATCTGACATGAATTCACAGACCAGAATTCTTTAAGTCAAGGTGGTAAAGGTTTCTTTGAAAGCCAATATGGCAAGGAGAGTTCCTTAGAGAACTTACAACTTAATAGGAATGACGCTAAAGCTTATACAAGAAAAGCCATGGCTTATCGGGCAGATAGGCTAATTAGGTGATAACTGACAACCCTGGTCACTGGCATCATGTACTACTGGAAACCACGGGAAGGGGTTTCTCAGGGCTGTTACATGTGTAGCAAGATAGCTTTGAGAGGGGAGGACTGTAGCTTGACCTCTGGATTGAATATGTTAACTCTGGGAATCAAAACATGATAATTCGGTAATTACAAGATAGTCCTATTTTTACGAGAGAATTTCTTCAGAAGTCAGTTTGTTCTTGTGATGGGGAAAGACAGTTTGTGTTACTGGGGCCCACTTGTCAGTAATTTGGGGGAAAGGTAGTTTGTGTCAGTGGGGCCTACTCATGAATCATTGCTAGGCATAGTGTTCTTGGGCTGGGGAGAAAATGTCAGGGACAGTGTTTTGAGGCTAAGGAGAAATGTGATCTTGGAACTGGGGTTCAAGCACAAACACCCAGGCACCCTATCAGGGCCGGTGCTGAAGGGTGCCAACAATAAGCAGAATATAGATATTTGGACAATCTGGCTAAATGGCACAAATCCACCGGAGGGCAGGTGGGGCCAGGACTGTGACTTCTGTAGGCATTCCCTGGTCCTACGTCCCAAATGTACCATGGAGACTTCTTCTGATATTATGAGTTCTTAGGCAAGGGCGCTTCTGAGGGCAGAGAAGGACATTGGCCCTATTTGCTTACTAACATCCTCGGAAGCCAAACCTATTTCTGCTCTTTGCATGTTGGAATAAAATACGTTCAGCTAGACATAAGGCAAGTTCCAAGGTTCCCAGGGGGAGACTTGTTGTGTAGAGGCAAACACAAGAAACTGTCCAAGAACAAGAACAAGAAACCCCTTCTGACTGCCTAAAGTGGAGGAGTCCAAGTACATACGCTGGACACCCCAATTGTACTAGGAAGGTGAGAAAAGGAAAATAAAAAAGATCTATCTCTTCTAATCCTTTCCTCAGGGGCCGATTTGTAGCAAGAGCACAGAAGGCATAAAGGCCTTATCCTGATGTACCAGACATAAGGTATTGGCAAGAGCAAGGTCTGATCCCAGGCTCAAGCCCATCCTTTTAATTCAAGGTTCCACCAATTTTTCACATGATTGATCTCCTATTTATTTTCAGAGTTGGAGTATGCCTGGCTATGTGCTCAGGTTATGATAATCCCCTCAGGGGAGAGAGAGAGAGAGAGAGAGAGAGAGAGAGAGAGAGAGAGAGAGAGAGGCCTTGACTCTGTGCTGGGCAAAAGCATGTTCTCCTCCTGGGAGCTGTCCTTGAATCACTGTTACGCAAGCCAGTGAATTAGCTGAAACCTGACTCAAAAGAATCCCAAGTGCATTTGCTCTGTTACTCAACTCTTGGAAATGATGACAGGAGAAGGCTGAAGAGGGTCACTCCGGGCAAGCTGGTACTTGTATGTACTTGCGTTTAATGAGAGGAGCTGCACCTGGAGAAAGCAGATGCTACAGGCCAAACAGAAAACAATATGACATCCATGTCAATGCTGGGTAACTGAGCCAATATTTCAGAAAGAGTTTCTTGCATCCTATTCCAAGAAAAATGGTCAAATTTCCAACAGAGAGGCTTCCATTTGGGGCACACACCTTTCTGACTACCTGTGCAATGTGGGTGCTACATGTCTGGAGCTGTGAGTAGCATTCATGGAAGTCTGAACAAAGGAAAACAGGCAGTAAGTTCAAAGTCAAACAATGGTACACTTGCACAGGGCTGAACATGTCACTCCCCTGCTCAAGAATCTCCAGTTGCTCTCTATTGTCTTAGGATAAAATACAAATTCCTCAAAGTGTCATGAAGCCCTTCCCAATCTGGTTTCAGGGTTCCTTTCCAGACTTTCCATTTACTGTTCTTCTTGCGCTCTGTGTTCAAGACAAAGTGATGGGTGCACTGTTCCCCACACTCAGCATTCTATCTCCTGCCTCTGTGACTTTGTCCCCCATAATGAGCTGTCTTCTAGGCCTGAAATGCACTCCCTCCTCAGTTCTGCCTCTTAGAACTCCAAGTTTCAGTCAAGGCTCAGCCTAGGTGCCAACTCCGACTAGTTCCCTATTCCCCAAAATGGTCTGTGCCCTTTTCTCCTTAAATTAACTTGAATTGACTTACCTGTTTTATAGGTTATATAGTCTCCAACAGAAGTCAAATTCCTTAAGAAGAGGGACTGCTTTTCCTTTTTTTTTCCTTTGTATACCAAGTCTCCAGCACAATACTCCACATATAGGAGACACTTAATTGCTTACTGAACTGAAATGTGTGAAATTGCAACTGACCCAACTGAATTTTTCCCTATTTCACCAGCTTCTGCCACTGGAGATATAGCTGTAATAGCCTGAAGGTACGACTGTGTGCCATCTGCATCCAACTGGATTATGTGCATATTTCTGGAGTGAGAATGTCCCAGTTCATTCTCATCCTCAAAATGTCCTCCCAATGCTGCCAGCTTCCGTGACAGAATTACATAATGTGTGAGATTCCCCTTCTTGGCTCCAAACGTCAGATTTGTCACCCAGAGCGACTCAAGGCCTGAGGTCTAGGAAATAACCGTAGGACATTATAATTGGAAGAGATCACTGAGATTTTCTAGTACAACTTCTTTGCTGTTACTGTCATTTATCCTTCATACTTGAAGAGGACCGTGACATCAGGGAGGGGATGCCACGACATGCAAGTGAATTGGATTGCAGTGAGGGAGGGCTGTACAAAGTCACCACTTTTTCCTCTGAAGCCATCTGAATCCAGTGACCAGATATGGATCAGGACTAGTGAAGATGTCCCAGGATGTAGAGGGAGACCTTGACCTTTTTAAGCTAATATCTTTAACAGGTCTCAGTTTGATTGAAGCAAAGCCTGTTCAGTGATTAAGGCTTAATAAGAAATGAGGCAAAAAATGGCCTCTTAAAAATCAGAGCAATATTAAAAAAAAA
>CM053769.1:701888409-701908211 GCA_028658325.1 Potorous gilbertii | reverse complement strand
GTCAATTTCTTACCTTGTGATGTTTTTACTGTTTCTCAACATTATGGTCTATCTTCTGTTGCTTTCTTTGTGAGATTAGAGATTCCCTGATGAGAACAGGGGAGATACCCCAATCCTACTGGCCACATACTTACAAATTAGACTCTCTTACTTTATCTTTTTTATCCCCCAGTCCCTAGTATAGTGAATTATACACCATACACAGGTAATAAATGTTGGTTGGACTGAATTGAAATCATGCCATGGGTGAACTACATCATATCTATTTCATGTGTATTATTTTTGACTCCCTGTTTATATAGCTCTTTAAGGTTTACAGTCTACATACATTTTCATTTGATCATCCAATCAACCTTTTGAGGTAGGCATTATTTCCATCCCTGTTGTATAGATAAGGTAACTGATTTGTCCACAATTATACTGCTATTAAGTGTCTGAATAGATTAAAACCCAGGTCTTCCTGGCTCCAGGTCCACTAGGTTGCCTATCCCAATCAATCAGTATAGTTCTCTTTGACTTTGGTTGTCTTTTTTCCCATTGAAGTTTTGTTCCTCAGGCCTGGCGTGCCTTTTTTCCAAGGTAATGGCCACTAACCATATTATTCCATTTCTCCCCCATGTCTTTTCTTTTTTAATCTAAGTGGCTGAATCACAGAAAGGGCACGTATCTAAACAGCAACTGAAACTACCATTAATTCTGTCTAGCTTGCATCAGGTCCACTGTGAGTGACTGTTCTCACCATAGTCAGAGATCAGAAAATTGATCTGAAGATCTAAATTGGCTTAATTATAGCCAGCGCTAAGTAAATACCCAGCATTTACCACAGAAGCCTGTGCAAGGTCTGTAGAGAGCTACACCACAAATGACAGGAAGCTTCAGAGGGGAAAACAAAATGTCGAAGCCATTGCAGAGTACACAGAGTATTCATTTGGATTTATTAATAGCACAAATATTTCCATTCTTAGGACGCAGGCGCCAAACATTTGTAATATCAGGCTGTGAAACTGGCATTCCTTTGTGGGGCTACTAAAGACTAAGATAGACCAAGAAAAGTCACCACAATCATGAGGTTCCTTCTGCTGATTAGAACAAAAAAATATCCTACCAAGCCAGAAATTAGGTAAGGATCCCAAATTGGGACAAGTGTTATTTTTAAAATCATTTCTTCCCTCCTTCTCAAATCCAGTTATAGGCACACCCACTCATAAATTGAATTGGTCACGGTTTGACCCATTGAGTCAAGGCCAACTCGTCTCTCAGTGGGTATAGTTTCACAAAATGCAAGATAGGACACCACCTTCTGGTCGCATGTTAAAAACTAGGCCCTTCTCTTTTTAAAACTCCTTCCCTATCATTGCCTGAAATTCTCCCCATTAAGGTCACTGCTCTGGGTCAACTGACTATCTCCAAAATGTCCCTCTTTAAATGTAAATATGGTACATAGCAATAATAATTTTTCAACTCAGTTCAAGGACAATGTAGCTAGAACCCCTCCACAATTGTCTGAACAGCAAATGTGTTATAGATCTTCTTGCTGCCAAGAAGAGCTATTTTGCACAAGTCAAAGCAAAGACAACAGTCAAATGTTTGTAGGTTATATAGAAACCTCTCTTCTATATATAATTAATAATTTTCTTGAACAAAACAATTGGAAGGCAATGGACATGATGAATATCAAGTAACATCATATATATGCACACACACTCACAGACACATGAACACCCAAAAAATTGAGTGCATTGCACTAGAAGGGATCTCAGAAGTCAGTTAGTCCAATGTTCTCATTTCCTCATGAGGAAACTGAGGCCTAGGGAGATTAAACAGAAAGAAATGACTCTATACTGATGTGGACATTATTTTGGAATTAGCTGTATATTTACAGTCAGACCCATCAACTTGTTAGCAAATATTAAAATTAAACTAAAAATAAAAATGAGAAAAAGGTATGGAGCACAATTAAAACAAACTCAATTTGAACTACTTTAATGAGCGATCAACACCAAAAATGGGAAATGGATAGAGTAGAAGGATATCTACACTGGTGGCAACCATTTCAAGAAGTTTCACCATTATTAGTCAAGTGTCATAATGAAAAGACCAAAAAAGCTTAAAAATCTGCTCAGTCAGCAAACACTAGACCTCCTTGGCAAGTAGAGACATATGGAAGCCAGGAGAGGATGAGATGGGTCGCCCAACTAGGCCTGGCCAACTGCGTCCCTACTTGGGCAGCTCAGACTACTCACAGGTTATGATTTGTCCTTGATTCTTGAAGAGGAGCAGGGCATCAGGGAGATGATGCCATGACTTCCATTGGGTTGGATATGAGGAGGGAGGGTTATGCAAAGTTACCAACCTCTCTTTCTCCTCCAAAGCCATCTCGGTTCCAGATATAGATCAGGAATCTGTGGCCAGATATAGATCAGGATGACTGGAGAGGGCCCAGGATGTAGTGGGAGATCTTGGCCTTTTTAAGCTAAGGTTTTCACAGCTTCCTTCACTCAAATCCAATTCAGTTGCAAGTCATGTCATCATCTCCATGACATTATGGATCTTTTCTCTTAGAGAGCAAAGGACAAACCACAGATATGGAAGTCAATGGCAACTCTGGTCTAGGATATAATCTAGAGTATGACCTCATTTGTAGAAATTTCTAGAGAAGGATGGTATGTGAGTGTGATAAGTATGTACCACCTTCTAAAACAATGAGAAGTAGAGAGAAAAAAAGTTTAAAGAAAGTTTGGTGAGAGATCAGTAAACAAAGTCATCCCAAGGGAGAAACTGGAAGGAAGATAGCAAATAACTGAGAGATGGAAAAGATTACAGTGATTTTTGTAGTCAATTCTTTTCTACTTCAAGGATAGTGGAGTCTCCACATCTGAAAGGACCCCAGGTGTCTCATGGAGGGAATGAAAGTGGCCACAAAGAAAACAAAGACATTAGAACAGATGAAACTGAACCAAGTAGAAACAGATGAGATCTCCATCCTGGAGACAGCAGCACACTGAAGATGAGAGATCAGGTCTTCAAGACACCTGAAACAAGGGGGTACCAAATGCCTGAAAAATGAGCAAAACAAAAAAACTTTTGACTTGTTAGAACCAAAAACAAGTAGTTAAAAGAATGTCAGTTAGCTCTTAAATATGAAAATTTTATTTCAATAATTGACATATGTAGGAAGGGTAGATGGGCAGGGTGGTAATCAAAGGCAATTGAAGCAGGAAGCATTTAACAAGTCATATTCCATATCTTTACTTAAAGGTCTAAAAACTAAAGATCACACCATGCCTATTATGAAAAATATTTTGATTAAATAGAACATTTGATTAATTAAGGAGGGGGGAACATTGCTTTACAGACTCTCTCCAACAAGTTATTTCTTATATAGATATTTCAAATTATGCAAGCTGACTTGAAATAGAAACAACCTTTTTCAGCAACCTTTTGATCATTAAAATCCAGTGAGACACTCAATTAAGAGAGGAATATGAAGCATGTATGGCAGACCTTTCAAGGTAAGGCAACACCTGGTGCTATAGGAAACACCAGTTTCTTGGAGCAGGGGAGGAGGGTGAAAATGGGGAATAATTGGATTCTGGAGACATGCTCATTGTCATTTAGTCATTTCCAGTTGTACGTGACTCTTCATGACCCCATTTGGAGTTTTCTTGGCAAAGATACTAGAGTGTTTTGCCATTTCCTTCTCCAACTCATTTGATAGATGAGGAAAATGAGATAAATGAAGTTAAGTGACTCTCCCAAGGTCACACAGCTAGCAAGTGTCAGAGGCCAGATTTAAACTCAGGCTTTCCTGACTCAGCACTTTATCTACTGCCCCTTTACTAGCCTTATTCACTTCCCTCCTCTTTCCTCCTCCTTTTCCTCCTATTTAACCTATTTAAATTTGCTTTGCATGTTGCTCTATTTGGTGCCTAGATACATGCTGTAGGGAGACTACAGAAGCCATCCTGTCCCTCCTCATCTTACAGATGAAGAAACAGGTCCATGGAGGTTAAGTAATTTACCCAAAGCCACATAGATAGTAAGCATCAGAGACTGAATTTGAACTCAGGTCCTCTAACTCCAGAGCTAGTGCTCGCTCTTTCCGCTGGACTGAGCTATCTCAAAGCAAGAGCTGACACTAATTTGTTCTATAGGTTTGGACTGTATTCATGGAAAACTCAATATATATTTTTAAAAAGCAATAATTAAATATAGACAACTATGGAGTTACTTTCCAGGCAAATGTAGGTGATCACTTTCCCCATATTGATGAAGTTATTGAGATGAAAGGAAGGAGGCTCTTTCTTCAGATCAAATAACTGTTTTCATTGAGCTGATGGCATTACTTCTAGTTAGCAATTTTTCGGGGGGATCCTTGACAGAGGCTACCTCTACCCTAAGGCATTCCAACCCTTGCAGCAGCAACCTTTACATTTGTCTGGAAATGGTAGAAATTCAGAAGTACATATAAACATTTTCTATTTCCTGTCTTCTTTGCTTTATGAGTTTCTATCTTTTTCTATACAATAATTTGGTTTCAAAAGGAAATCTTCCGTTACAATTACTAGGCTTTATAGCTGAAAGGGATGTTGGAGACCATCTAGCCCAATGTGCTCATTGCATAGGGTAGAAATATGTGGCTGAGATGGGATTTGAGTTATTTCCATTATACTACTCCATTACTGAATACAGTGTCTGAGTGAAATAATGTGGTTAACAATAATTTCATTTTAATTTGATAAGTAAATAATTTAATACATAATTTAATTCATTATAATGATATTACATGGCTATATTGTAATTATATATACTTTTAAATTTTCAATAATTCTCAATAGTTTAATAATATGAATAATCATAAAAATGCATCAGAATGAATTTATTAAATGCCAAGAATTCTGCAGCAAACTGGGGGTACAAACACCCCCTCTTCCATAAGTTCTCTTACTCTCCTCACAGAGGAGGAAATGCTAATGAGGACAAGTAACATGTATATTGATAAATCAACACATAATGTATACAAACTATTTTCTCAGGTAGGGAGAGAATCAGTAACTGCCCAGTGGGGAAATAAAGGATGGCGGAGCACAGAATTAGGAAAGATGCCATATGAGATATGGCTCAGCCTGGAAAGAAACTAGAAATAAGAGCAAATGTGGAGGAGGGAATGTATCCGGACATGGGGAACAACCAGTAGGAAACTGACAGAGAAATAGGGATGGTTAGACTTAATATCATTCAACTCAGTTGTCTGCTCATAGGTTGAAGACCAAGTTTTTCTTAAAGCCTACAGTGAAATGCTTTTCAATAGCCACCATTTTGTTGATAATTGAGTCCAGGCCCTTTGTAATTATCCTATCTGCAATTTCTGGTGACAATGGTCTGATTCTGAATCAAAAACACAAAGCCCTCTACATCTACAGACAAATTTATGTGAATCAGTAATTTGTAGATTGAGGGAAGCAAGATGGTACAGTTAGTAGAGATCTGGCCTTGGATTTATGAAGACCTGAGTTCAAATCCAGTTTCAGACACTTAGTAGCTGCATGACCCAGGAAAAGTTACTTAACCTCTCTTTGCCTCAGTTTCCTCAACTGTAAAATGGAGAAAATAATTACACTTACCTCCTAGGATTGTTGTGAACATAAAATGAGATATTTGTAAGCATTTAACACTGTTCCTGGAACATAGTGCTTCATAAATGCTTGTTCCTTACCTTTCCTCCCAACAGTCATTTGTTTCCATACAGTCTTTGTCATTTGAGTTCAAGAAGACCCTACTCAAGGAGGGCCTTTTGATCTCACTCTTGGATATCAGTGGTTCCATAGGGTCTAATCAACTCTTTTTTTTTATCTAATCAACTCTTGATTACATTCGATGTATCCAGGGCCATATACCTATTGTCAGCATTTACCATTTCTTTCTTAAATGAGCTTTTTTATATTAGAATGATAGATCTGGAAAATGTTAATCTGTCATGTGCTCTGAGAAAATCTATCCATCTTCTGTCTCCTTTTGTGGCAAGATATCATTTATCTTTCTGCAGCTGCCTTGGAGTGCCAAGTCCTGTGTTTTGTTTCTATCATATGAGCTCTAACTTAGACGTCTTCTAAAACCATTATCATCCATTTTGCCATGCCAGAAGTATACGTTAAGATTGTACTGCATAATCATTCATTGCTCTCAACTTGATCCTTCCATTAAGCTTTGACTTCAGGATGCCAAACAGTCTTAATAAATATAATCCCAACTTTCCCCTTGATAGGCTCCTTTTTATATGTCTTGCCTAGAGACCATCAAGGCATTTGTGTCTTCAGCTCAACGTCTTCAGTCTATTGTTTCTTGGTACATATTATAATTTGACACTGATTGAATTCAAATGACATTTTATATCACTGGAGAAAGTCTCACTTCAATTCAATTCAATAAATATTTATTAAGTACCTACCAATTGCCATGTGAGATGAAATACCTGTTTAATGTGTTTCTCAATGCAGCCATGTAACATGATGTCATACCTAGTCATCAGATAATTAAATATGATGTTTTGGTACAACTCCCTCTGTGCCTTAGAAGAATGATAGAAAATTTCAACTGTCACATTTCACATCAATGGTATCCACAGCATGTTTTAAATATAGAACTGTTCCCACATGGACAAAATACTCTACCATTCTCACTACTGTTGGCTCTATTTTCAATATTTACAGTAATGAAGTCATGAATCTGGAACAAAATTAAAGGCTTTATGATAATCAATAAAGACAGTATAAACGTGACAGCACTTTCAGAGAGCTTGTTCAATAGTCAGCAAGTGCTTTCTACATCTCTAGCCTACTCTTTTTTGCTTCTCAGCCAATACAGTTTTCTTGCAGGAGTTTATACATTTTTGGAGAGATGTAAGCTCTAAATACTTCACATAGGTCACTGGTATTCATTTAAATAATACATATTTATTGCCTTCTTTTAAGAATTATGGAATCAAGCTGGCATTAGAAGGGAAGTTAATAAAGCGCTTTGCTAATAACTCAGCTTCAGACACTTACTAGCTATGTGACCCTGGGCAAGTCAATTAACCTCTGCTTGCCTCGGAGGCAGCTATATGGCCCAGTAGATAGAACACTGGGCCTAAAATCAGGAAGACCTGAGTTCAAATGTGACCTCAAACACTTGCTAACTGTGTGACCCTAGGCAAGTCACTTAACCCTGTTTACCTTAATCCCCTAAAGAAGGAAAAGGCAAATCATTCCAGTATCTTTACTAAGAAAACGCGACAGACAAGTATAGTCCATGGGATCACAAAGAGTTGGACATGATTGAACAACAATAATCCAGGCTTTATAGTTAGCAAAGTACTTCTGTGTACATTTATCACATTTGATCCACACAGCAACTCTAGGAGGTGAGTACCACAAGTATTACTTTATCCGTCTTAGAGAAACTCTCAGAGAAGATAAATTATTTTCCCATGGACACACAGCTATGCAGGATCAGAACACAGAACTCACTGAGTTTTTTTCATTATGTCACTGTGGCTTAATAGTCTCATCATGTTCTTTCCTGGGTCGGGGTAATATTTCTTAGGTATGGAATGTTGACTGAAAAGTTCTATGTAATCAAGTCTACAGGATGTGCATTCCCACAGCCACAATTTCTCAAGGGACCTAGATGGCATTTCCTCAGACCTTCCAGAGTAGGTCTTCAAGGAATCCAAAGTAAATAGTTTAGAAGAAGAGGAGAAAGGGGAAGTAGCTTGTGTCGTGTTTACAGTTTGGAAGAGCACAAAATAAGAAACAAATGACATGCATAAAACTTCTACAGTAAACCTGAGGGCAAAGTATAGAACAGATCATAAAGGTCCTTGAACTTGGCTAGAGTCTATGTTATAACAACCAGCCTCTAAACTTCCCAGAAAATCTCATGAATAACATAGAATGGAATTATCTTTTCCACAATCCAGTCTAGCCCCTTTGCCTAGGTTGGCATACAGCTGCCAGAGAGTCTTGCCCATCCATGAAAATGGGATAGGGGAGTCAGGTAAACAAGAAATCCACAGATCATTCAAGTATTTCATCATGACTACAATTCTTGGGCAACTAAAAATTTGATCTTTGTGTTTAATAAAGAAAGAAAGAAAACTGGTTTCTTCCTTTTCATATTTCAGACAAAATGGGAAGCGAAAGGCTGTCTACCAAATATTTGCCAATGGTGAGTGCTTGAGCTTATCCATAAGCTAGCAGCCTGTCTAGGCGCTACAACTTTTGGACCCTGGCTTCTCTGAGCAATGATGGAACATGGAGATAATACAAAGTAATGTAAATTTTATTAGCACTCAAATTTTTAGCTGGAGGGGAAGTTAGAAATCAAAAGCTAGATATCAAGGAGAAGAGGGGAAGGCAAAGGTTTAGTTAGTCACAAGGCTAGGAACCTAGAATCCACAAACTCAGTAATCAATCCCATTCCATTTAATTTAAGAAATATATACTAAGGGCCTGATGCAGCTGAGTGGCACAGTGGATTGAACACTGGGCTTACCTTAATCAGGAAGGAAGGAAGGAATCAGGTAAGGAATAAGGTAAGGAATCAGGAAGCATCATCTTCATGAGTTCAAATCCCACCTCAGACACTTATTAACTATGTGACCCTGGATAAATCACTTCACCTTCTTTGTCTTAGTTTCCTCATCTGTAAAATGAGCTGACTAAGAAAATGGCAACTCAATCTTTAATCTCCTTCAAGAAAATCCCCAACAGGGGTCACAGAGAGTCAGAAATGACTTAAGAACACCTTAACAAAATACCTTTGTGTAGCACTATTAGGTGCTGAGGAGAAATTAAGAGATTGTGTAAGACATACTTCTGCCATCCTACAGTAGGATAGGGGCTTATGGCTGATATGCAGATTACTTTAACATATGGTGTGTATTAATTTATTGGTAATTAATATTAATAAATATAATTGTCAATAATCATTAATTACATTATTATAGGTATTATATATTATGTATAACAATAAGGTATTATATATATTAATATGGATATTAATTATATAAATATAGGTATTCATGAAAGGAATGGTTTGAAGGTCAGCTAATGTGTATTCATGCGCTTGTACAGTTCAAATCCTCATCAAATTTCATGGGACTTTATTTTTCTCAAATTTAAAAGGGAAGGTTAGATTAAATGTCTCCTAAGGTCCCAATCAGCTCTCATTCTAGGATGCCAGAGAAACAGGGTTGTGTGGGATGTGACTGGGAGAAGGTCATTACTTAATTAATCAAAAAGTGACTGTAATCTATCTGCTCCCTTACTTTGACTAAGCCCTTCTGTGAGCTTGCCCAAGAACAAAATAGTTGAGATGTGCCCATGTATAAATTGAGATACAGTTCAGGAAGTGAAGGTTTATTTAGGGGTAAAGAAGGAGGCCATATGAGAGAGTATTAACAAAATGCAGCACGAAGAAATAAAGAAATTATTTTTAAAATCATTTTCAGACAACATAAAATACTTAGAAGTCTACCTGCCAAGATACACAGGAACTATATGAATACAATTACAAAACATTTTTCATAAAAATAAAGGCAGATTAAAATAATTGAAGAAATAGTCATTGCTCATGGGTACACTGAGTCAATATTATAAAATGATAATATCATCAAAATTCTTTTACTTATGTAGTGTCATGTCATCAAATTACCAAAATATTACTTTATAAAACAAAAAATAAATTCTTCTAGCAGAACAAAAGATTAAGAACATCCAAGAAAACAATGAAAAAAGAACCCAGTGAGGAAAGGAACCTGCCAGTGCTAGAGCTCAAACCATGCTCCAACGTAATCCTCAAAACCTTTTGGTATTGGGTGAGAAGTGGAATGGTTGATCACTGGAAAATTTAGGTACACAACAGGCAGAAGCAAAAGAGTACAGTCAGCTAGTGTTTGATAAACCCAGCTACTGAGGCAAGAACTCATTATTCAACAAAATTGTTGGGAAAACCAGAAAATAATCTGGCAGAAACTGGGTATAAATCAACATTTCATAATATATACCAAGACATGCTCAAAATAATTTATACATAAAGGGTGACATCCTAATCATATTACTTAGAAAGAAATTACCTATCAGATTTATTTATCCAAAAATAACAGATTTATCATCACCATAGGTGAATGTTGAGTGACAGGTGGACACCAAAGGTGGATGAGCAGCCCTGAAAAGGGCTTGGCAAGCCCTCACACCAGAGATACTAGTCCTTTCTGAACATCCCACACACCAATACAGATAAAATTAGAAGAAAAGTAGGAAACTGAGAAAAGAATATTGTGGCAAGTTTCTCTGGTAAAGGTCTCATTTCTAAGATATGAAGAGAACCGAGAGAAATTTAAAAGTAAAAGAGCAATTTCCAGTTGATAAACAATCAAAGGATATGAATAGACAGTTTTCAGAAGAAATCAGTTATCAATAGTCACACGAAAAAACTGTTCTGTATCGCTAACAATTATAGAAATGCAAATTAAAACCACTCTGAAATATCATCTTATACTCATCAGATTGGCTAAGATGACAAAAAATGGGAAATAACAAATACTGGAGCAATGTGAAAAAGCAGGTACACTGATGCACTGTTGGTGGAGCTGTGAACTGGTCCAACCATTGTGAAAAACAATTTGGAAGTATATCCAAAAAGCTATTAAACTGTGCACGGCCGTTGGCCCACTGATTTGGATGCTGTCTATAATACAAAAAAATAAAAAAAAAAAAAGAGGAAACTCACCCATATGCATAAAAGTATTTACAATAGCTCTTTTGTGGTGACAAAGAATTGGAAACTGAAGGAATGTATAAGTTATGGCAAACTAATGTGATAGAATATCATTATAAGAAATGGTGAAGGGGATGATTTCAGAGAAACCTAGAAAGATTTATATGAACTGATATAAACTGAGAACTAAGAAACTAAGAAGTAAGAAAGCAATTTCTACAATAATAAATCATGAATATTTTAAAGACAATCAACTTTGGAAGAGTGACTTCTATTGACACCTTGACTCACCAGTATTCTAAAGGACTCATGATGAAATATGCTATCTATTTCTAGACAGAGAAGCAGTAATCTCACAGTGTAAATTGAAATATATTATTTTCTTTTTCTCTCTTTTCTTTATTTTGGGGTTGGGAAGACATGGTTAAGGTGGGAATTTATTTTGCACAGCTATGCAGATTTATAATGCCTTGTGTTTTCTTTCCTTTTCAATGGCTAGAAGAAGCAGGGAGGAAGAGAATTCAGAACTGAAAATAAAACTGAATTAAAAAATTCAGTGAATGATCACTGTGTAATTGATCTGGTTTGTGATTGTGGATTAGGGGAAGTCCATGTATGATACCTAACTGAGTAATGGAGGAAATCTTGGATTCTCCAAGATGACTCTCACTAAGAACAAACTCTTTTGTAGGTTCTTCTACCAGGCTACAAAGGTTTTAAGTTCAGGCCTAAAATAGGACTATAACTTACAAGAGACCCCTCAGCCAACACTTCAAAGCCAGGCAATGATGTGAATGGTTTTTATTTATTTCTTTGTTTATTTGGTTTGGTTTTTTCCCTAACAACCATCTACTCGAGATTGTAGATGCTGCTGTGAATGTTAATGGAGGCCATTCTCCACACCAATAAAAATCATGGATCTTTTACAGAACAGTTCAGATAGATAGCAAGAAAATTGGCAGGGGGGAGAGCAATGACACAGAAATCTAAAGAGGATCTTTAACTGGTTATCTCCAGATATCTGGAGAGGATGGTCAAATGATTTCAGGGAATAAGCCAGTTCCTTTAAAGCCCAAAGTCATTCCACCCATTAATCAATTTGCCTTACCTTATTGTGACCTTCAGTGGAAGGCATGTTGGGATTAAAGTCTGTCAACCTGAAAGTTTGGTTAAAAAGACAAACAGGCTAGGTGATATATAAATTCATATTGTTCATTCCCTTAAAGCTAGCAGATACACGATCATGGAGCCAGAAGGAAACTTCTGACTGACTGATACAAGAATTACCAGGCTTAAATACTTAAAAGGAATTTTCCTAAGTGAATAGGTGGTAAGTACAATAAGGTAAGAGAGTTGAGAAAGTATCCATTGAAATTATGACCCAGAATATCTGTGTTTTTATTTACCATTAACATGTCATAACATAGTATATGTCTACAAAAATATTAAGATAAGGAAAAAGTTCTATTATTCAAAGTAGTGTCTTGGGTTAAGGATGTCAAAAGAAATACCAAGTCAGTCCCATCTGGCCTTATTGACATGGCAAGAGGTATTTTCTGAGTTTACTTCAGAGAACAGAGAGGCTGTTAGGTTCAGGCTCTTCTTCTGGTTAGTTAATTCAGGCTGTGGTCCTTATCAAAGTCCAAAATTAACATTAAATGATTATCAAGTCAGAGGGCTGGAGTTCAAATTCTGTTTTTTTGTGTGGTCTCAGGCAAATCTCTGTACCTTTTTGGACTCTAATCTCTTCATCTGTGAAATAAGGGTGTTGGTCTAGATGGTCTCCAAGACCCCTTCCAACTCTAGATCTCTGAGCTTGTGACCTCTGTATCTGCCCCAGGCCTGGGATGTTTGTTTTTACCTGCCTTTGAAATTTTAGCATTACTTTTTTAAGCTTCTCAAAAATGGGATTGATTCAAGTGTGGCTCACCTGCAATGAATTGTGGGGAGGGGTTGGTTGTTCTTCTTGCTGAAGGGGTTATTGGGGGGAAGGCTTTGATCTTGTTTTATTTAAACCACCCCATCTTCTTTCATGGCTTTGCAGAAGGGAGAACTTCATGGGGAATTCAGTATGTGAGTACATGGTAAGCATTCGATAAAATATAATTGAAATAAATTGAATCCCAACACAGAACAAGGCTGCTGTGAAGTGTGGGGTAGGGAGCCAGAATTCACACAGAGGAGTCTTTGGGGAACGCTTCCAACGTAAAGTACAAAAGCAGGACAAGGCCTTGAGCCCTATAACATCAGATAGTATTTGCCTAAGGGGCCTGGGAAAGCCAAGCAGAATCTAGCCTCCATAAATATGTAAGACATGCTGGTGGGTACAAAGACATGACTTCAAGTATTTCTGTAATTATAAATTTGCTTCAGGCAAAAATAATAATTTTTTTCCTAATTAATTTATATATCCCTCAATCAGATGTTCTGCATGTGGGGGAGGGGCACTAAATTATGTAAATGTTCATGTGCTGCCGATTTTGAGAAGCTGTACATCAGGAAATTTTATCAGCATGTCTCTCAAAGCCATTTGTTCCCGTCTAATTGGGATCCTTATTCTCTGAGGGGTGTTTTGGACAGTATTCATTTATTATGTGCTAACTCAGGGCCTAGCTGAGTTTGGCAGCACTTTATACGCTCCATTTACACTGGATTAACTATTTTTGAACAGGCCTCTCTCGGCTCTGAGATTCTGTGACCCTCTAAATCCTCCAGCATCCTTCAGTCCAAGCCTTAATTACCAAAGATCCCCAAGGGAGCAATCATTCAGGAAGATGAAGGATGGGGGAGATGTGGGAGCCAAGTAGACTGTTTGTCTTTGCCTGACCCTAACCCCCTTCCTTTCCTCTTCCCCTTCAGTGTTCACCTGCCCATCCCCTTCTTTGAGCCAAAATGCTTGTTTTCCAAGGAGAGAATTTGTGTATCTGCTAACTGAATCTACATTAATATATTAACAGGAGAGGTTGACTAAGAAACTTCTCCAGATAAAGGAAAAGCCTATTAAGGGTGATCTCCTCCAGGCTGTGGTCTTCAATGGTGCAAATGTGGGGTAAGATCAGAGAAGAAGGCAGCAGCTCTGCAGTCTGGGAAGTGGCACTTGTGGGAAAACAGATCCTAATAGCAAACAGGGAAGGCCTACTTTGCCTGTGCGTAGAAAGAATGCCTACGACTTCTCTCTCCCTCGGTAAGAAAGCCATGGTGCCCCTCTCCTCCAAAATCTATTATTGTCTCTTAAACCCACTGGTGAAAGGCCAGGAATGTGGCTGTGCAAGTAAAGGAGATAATGACGCTGTCCCTGGATGTTTTCTCTGTGCTTTCCTCCCCCTCCACTATCCACTCATCTATTTGGGACAGTAGAAGAGAATTTTAAAAACTGGAAAATTCCAAACCTAGAGATAGCCCTTACATGGATAATGACCAGTTATAATCTAGTCTTCAAAGGTTAAAATCAGGAGGCATATGAAATGCTTACCATAAGTTAGAGTGAGATCTCTGACTGAGAGCCCTAAGCCCCAAGACCAGGAGTCAAGCACCACCCCCCCAAAGTGGACTTGAGTCTGAGGGTATTAGCCACTTACCTGGGACTGATTTGACATCAGGGGCTAAGACTCTCTTGGAGATGAGAGACGTTAGTAGCCATGACTAAACAGGCCATTCCGTTAGGATAAAAACAGCCAGGAGTTTGGAGGATTCTTTTTTTCCAGGGATTTGTTGATCCATGGTCAGAACGGTTGCTTCTCCAAATGAGCTATGGAAAAACCTATGGCCTTAAAACTAAAGGAGCATTGTCAACTCTACTGTTTTCATGAAGAGGAGACAACACTATGCCTAAAGGACTTCAGCTCAAGACAAGCTAAAAGCAGCCATATGACATGTCCATTGGGGCCATGCCTGATAACATACAGCGAAGCAGTGTCTGGAGGAGACCAGTGGGGAGCAGGACAGCAAGAACAGCTCTATGACTTCACTTGAAAACACTAGGATCCCTGTAAAGTTGGAAGCACGATCTGCATGCATCATGGCCAGGCAATAAGCATTTATAAAGTACCTACTGTGTGCCAGGCAACGTAATGAGTGCTGGGGATACAAAGAAAGGTGAGAGATAGTCCCTTCTCTCAGGAAACTTAACTGGAGAAACAATACACAGGCAACTATGTCTAAGTATACTGACTTTGATTTGCAAGATCCTGCAAGGTAAATTTGCATTATGTAAATTCAAAAAAAAACACAAAAAACCAACTATGTTAACTTTACACACTCTCTCTCTGTGTCTCTGTCTCTCTTCCTCTGTCTGTCTCTCTGTCTGTCTCTCTCTCTCCCTCTCCATATATATATATATGGAGAGGGAGAGAGAGCTCCGATTATATAAATATATATATATATATATATATATATATATATTATATATATCTTTCTCTCTATCTCTATCTCCTTCCTCCCCTCTCTCTCACTCTCTCTTTCTCACCTGGACTACTTTACTTCTCCTTGGACAGTCTGGGATCCTGCTCCCCTCCCAGAGATTTGCAATATTAATGCCAAATTTGCTGGGGAAACCTGATGGGCTTTAGCCAATGCAACTCATAATTCCTGAGCTCAAGAGGGTCACCAGCCTCAGCTTCCTGGTAGCTAGGATTACTGGCATGAACCATCAATCTATCAATTCTTAAACTATCCATGGATGATTTGTTAAAGGGTGGAGGAAAATCCTTTGCATCTCTGTCTTCTTCCCTTGCCTCAGAAAAATGAAAAGCTTCAGAACAACAGATGGGAAAATTTTGGTTGGCTAATATGATAGAAGTATGTAATAAACGTCTGTGGAGAAGGAGGAGGCTGTTGATGGTGGTTCCATAATTAAATTAATTTATAAAAGAAATATGAGTCTAATTATGATCATATTGTAATTGTTAATACTACAGAGACTAGCCTACAGACCACACTGTGAGAACCATTGGGTTCTACTCAGCAAGATCCTTTGATGTCGGGTTTTTCCTTTCCCAAAGAAGCACAGACGGACAAATGACTAATTCAGGGAGACCTCCAGGAACATGGAGAATGATTTTTCCTCGATGACTAAGTAAATTCCCTGGTCAGATCCACTGAATGGTACTTTCTACCAGGCTTCCAGGAATGGATGATGTCTCAGGTGGTAACACCCTAGGGCCATATCTAAGATGGGATAAGGGTAGGGAGCATTTAGTGGTAGTTTCCTCTGTAGGGAAAATAAAAAGGTGGGGAGCTAGTCTAAAGGAAAACAAGGTAAAGAGCTAATATATATATACACACATCCATGAAAGATAGCACCACTCTGGCTTCTACTCTGCAGAGTTTCACTAGTGCACAAGCGAGGCCCTTATTTAAGGATGAGTGCTGGTGCAGCAGATAGAACGCTGGATTTGGAATCAGGAAGACTCATCTTTATGAATTCAAATCTGACTGCAGACACTTACTAGTTGTGTGACCCTGCCTAAGTCATTTAACTCTGTGTGCCTCAGTTTCTGTAAAATGAGCTGGAGCTGGGGAAGGAACTGGCAAACCACTCTGGTACCTTTGCCATGAAAACCCCAAATGGGGCCATAAAGAGTCAGATAGGACTAAAAAACTTCAGTAACAACAACAAAGCTTTCCAGGATGACTAAAGGTAAGGAACATTCCTTTCAAAATTTTGAATTTACGTACAGGAATCACCTGATCCGCTGATATCTTTCTTCCATGTTATAATTACATAATTCAACAACCTAAAGGTTTCACCCCTAGGATGGGCCAGATTCTGTGCTCATCACTTTCAGTCCCATAGAACAGTTCCGTGATTAAATGATAGAGTCATATAGAAATAGAGTGATGGATGGATGGATGGACAGATGGGATGGGTACATTTGTGTCCTTACATACATGTGGAATAATAACACAGCCAATGATTATTGCAAAGATAAAATAAATAATTTATCTAAGCATTCTGCCAACCTTAAAGCACCTCACAAATATTAGGTGCTATTATTAACACCATTTATTATTATTTTTGCTTTTTATCTTAGCCTACCCTCTGTTATGTGTGTTTCACATTGGGGAAAACAGTGATGAACCAGATAGATCCCAACCCTGGTTTCTTTCCATTATCTGCTTCACTCTCCCCAGATGCATCACAATGACTGAATGGTCCCAGATGTACTATTAAGAATCTCAGGTCCTACATATCAGTCTTTTATTCTAAACTCATCCAAATTCACTCCAAGAACACTCTCCTGTTTTGTGTTATGACACTGCTTAACTCACAGCTTACCAATCACCATCCCCTAATCCTACAACTGTTTCTGACATCCCTACCTAGCCTCCATGCAACTGCAGGCACTTGTTTTCCTTTCCAACTGCCTACTTGAGTCAGCAAGGGTGCACACACATACATACCTACGCACATTAGCAATGACATACACACATACACACACATATACCACTAAGAGGGGTTGGTGAGGGACTCTCTCATAACCACATATACTTGTGTCACCCATTTGTACTTACAATCCGAAAAGGTCCCACGCTCCAAATATATATCAAGATACAAATGTGAACTAAAAAGAGCTTAAAGTTGGAAAGGATTTCAAAGATAAAATATGAATAAGAATGACTAGCACATATATGGCCCTCTAAAGTTTGCAATTCACTTTACACATATCTCATTTTATACTTACAACAACAACTCTGGGAGGTGACATTAATATCACTGTCATTTTACAAATGAGGAGACAGACATGGAGAGGTTGACTTGCCAAGGAAAGGGTAGGAGGTGAGATTTGAACAAAGGTCTTCACGATTCTAAGTGCAGAACTCAACCTGCCTTGATGATCGATTAATCAACAAACATTTATTAAGCATTATCCTAAGCTCTATGGGTAGAATACAAGTGAATTAGTTCTTGCCCTCAAGGAGCAAGGAGCAAATGTTGTCCTGCACTTAAATATACTAGAAGTCACAGCAACTCACACAGTCCAGATTCACCTAAAGTGAGGTCACCTTTACCCTTCTCAGAGTGGAGAGACTTGCTGCCCTGCTGCTCTAGCCTGCCCCTATATGGCCACATCCTAGGTTATCTTCCTCTCGGGATGAGAATGTTGGGAAGGAAGAACAATCCTACCCCTTTTTTGCATAAGTAGGGCCCGTGAGGATGAAGAGGAGAAATGAAGAGTGAGGACCCCAAGCCTTTTGGGAGGAATGGGTCCAAATGCGTTGCTATCTTCCTCCAAGAAGCAGCTCAATGGAAGTGAGCTCTGCTAAGAATCTCCATTCTGACAGTAGACTAATAAAACCGAACAGGATGGAGCTCCTGTGTGATCAAGAGGTGGGTTGGAGATGGGGTCTCATGGTGAATATCTCGCAGCAGTAATGATGGGGAATGATCAGATTATGTCTCCTAATAGAATATAGTGCTAGAAGTATAATCCAGCCTATACCCATACCACTCTAGTGATGAAGAAGCCCCTCCTCCAGGGCAGCCCATTCAACCGCCCTGCTTTCAGTGTGCTCTACTTGGTCGATACCCTTCCTAAAAAGTTATACCCCAAACTACATGATATTACAGTATGATCTGATGAGGACAGATGGCAATGGGTCTATTATCTCCCTCATCCTGCATGAGTGTCTCCTTTAATGCAGTCCAAGATCAGGTTATCTTTTGTTGATTGCTACATCTCACGGCTGACATGCTGAGTTTTCAGTTCACTAAAGCCCCTAGATCTTTTTCGCATCCATGGTTATGTAGCTACACCTAGGCCATCTGTGTTTTTGTATGTGATTAGAAAAACCTCTAATCCCCATTAAATAGCATCCTATTAGATTCTGCCTATTGTTCCGGGGCAGCTAGGTGGTGCAGTGGATAGAGTGGATCCTGGAGTCAGGAAGACCTCAGTTCGTATCTGGCCCCAGGACACTTACTAGATGTGTGACATTAGTCAAAGGACAAGTCATTTTGTGTTTGCAAGATGCAACATCTTAGCTGCTGCTGCTGCCCTAGAGCGAGCAGACCACGTTTCAGAGCTACGTTCTTCATGAGTGACAAATTATGGTATTTGGACAATTCCTGAATTTCTGTTGTCTGCTTTGTTCCAACACTCATTCACCTAAAAGACAAAAAGAATGAAACTTAACAGACAGAAACAAACTGATGAGTTCATAGCTTTATGTCAGCCTGGACAGGAGCATAGGATGTTTGCATATTCTCTGTCTCTGTCTCTCTCTGTCTCTCTGTCTCTCTCTTCTTCCCTCCCTCTTTCTATCTCTTTTTTCCCATCCATTCTCTCCTCCCCTCTCTCCATCTCTTCTTCACCCCTCATCTCTCTCCTTTTTTCGCTCCCTTTCACCTCTCTGTCCCTCTCTCTGTCTCCCTTTCTCCTCTCTCTGTCTTTTTCCATCTCCTTCCCTCTCTCTGTCTCTCTCTCCCCTCTCTCCATCTGTCTCTCCTTCACCCCTTCACTGTCTTACTCTGTTTGTCTGTCTTTATCTCTGTTTTCTCTTTGTTTCTGCCTGTCTCTATCCTCCTGCCTCCCCCTCTTCTCTCTCTATCTTTTTGTCTCTGTCTCTCTCTATCTCTCTCTGTCTCTTAATCTCTCTCTGTGTCTGTCTCTCCCCATTCTTCTACCATCCCCCCAATTCAGAAGATACATCAGTAGCCCTTGACATTGATTACTACCAGGAAAGACAGTGATCCCCTTATCAGGTTGAAGTTTTTAATGTTCATATTCAGTTCTAGCTCAACTGCTAGCCCCCAAACCCCAGTTTGCCACAGGATGGCTGAGTGGGAAGCTTCCACAGAACATGTGCACATGGACTGAAGTGGAGATCCAGGTGTCTCCATTTCATGTCATTCTGTCCTTCCATAGGTTGATTCCCCAAACATCTATATAGGTTAGCCAGCACCAAGCACAGTCTAGAACAGAGTCAATGAAGGCTATTACCCCTCTTATATAGCATGAGTAGACCTTACTTATTTTATTGACTATTATCTGTTTTTAAGTGCATTGAAGCAAGACCCATGGCTTTTTCCATCCAACTAT
>CM053769.1:701870108-701887909 GCA_028658325.1 Potorous gilbertii | reverse complement strand
AAGTGTATATATACTCTGAGATGAGGTTTTGTTTTGGGGCTTACTCTTTGGAAGTGTTTGTTTGGCCAGATGAGACTCTGGGCAGCTACCAAGGACTACCCATGCACTTTGAAAACCCACATGTTGGTACTTCTCTCTCTGGTAACTATGTATGTATGTAATGGTCAGACAGTTGGATCTGTCTGTTGATTTGTGATGTATGTATTGTCTATGGTCAGATATTGGAAGCTCCGTCTGTTGGTCTTTATTTCTCTGTATTTTCTTGGTGCTGACTTTTCCCCCTGAACTAAGTGAATGACATATATGCTTGACTGAAGTGATTGTTGACCTCTCAAAAGTTGCTTTCCTTTCAGAAAAGCAGATCTAAGAACCTGTATAGCAGGCCCTCCTCTGTGTGTTGAGGTCCTTGCTGTTACAAAAGCAGAAGAGTATTAAAGGGTAGTGGGTAAAGAATTGACCTGAGAGTAAGGAGGACCAAGCATATTCAAAGGCCATCTCTGATATCAACTCTATCAGATAATTCACAGATCTCTCTGGATATAAGCCTCAGTATTAGCCCTTAGGGTTTACTTACTACGCATTTCAAATTGAATATCCAAAGACATCTCAGAATCAACATGTCTGAAACTGAATCAATCATTTTCCACCCAAAACTCTCCCTCCTTCCAAACTTCCCTTTATCTATTGAAGGTATCACCATCCTTCCTGTTTCCATAGTTCTTAATCTCAGAAGTATCCTCAACTCTTCATTCTCTCTCACTCCACCCATAGAATCTATTGCCAAACTTGCCATTTCTATTTCTAAAACATTTGCATATCTGATTTTCTGGGAAGATGGTGGAGTAGGTGAGAAATTTCCAGGCTCTCCAAATTTCTTCCACAGAAAGAAAATCACCACCAAGTGAACATAGAACAGCAAAAATAAAGGAGTAAAAAAGTTGTCCTCCTAAGACAACTTGAGAGGACCTCAGAAAAAGCAGGACCTTCAGGGGCTGAGGTTTGACCTGAGAGAAGTGTAGACAGTTCTAGGTAGACTACATTGAAGCAACAAACTGTAGGCCCTGAGAACAGCTCTGTCAGGAAGCAGACTAGGCTCAAGAAATTTCATCTCACTAACCTTTACTTCACAGACTTTCTTCTAAGGATCAGCAGAGCCTGAGTGGTGGGAGATTGAAGGACACCCCACCCTCCCTCACTTTCTGGAATTCAAGCATAGTAGTGCTGACGAGAAGTGATCATGTGTCTGTGGACAGGGAAGAGGGAGCACCTGCCTGATGAGTGTAGTGCCTCAGGAAGCAAAAATATTTTCAGGACAGTCTGGCTAGGGGCTCTAACTGTGGCTTAGGGGAGAAGAGGAGCCCCTGAAGTTGAGTCCTTCGATAGAATTCAGAAAATAACAATAAGGAGGACCTGAGGCCTAGAGCAACATAACCCTCAACTCAGGATGAAAACATGATCATAACAATAAGCTGCTAAAAATAAAATAAAACAAATAAAAAATGAGTAAGCAAAGGAAAATGAACCCAATCATAGACAGCGGCTTTGGTGTAAAAGAAGATCTAGGCTCGTATTCAGACAAAGATAATGAGGTTAAAAAAAAAAGCTACTCCTACCCCAAAGAGTAACATCTAATGGTCACGAGTCCAAAAAGAGCTCTGGGGAACAGCTTAAAAAGGAATTTAAAAATCAAATAAGAGAAATTAAGGAAAAATTAGGAAAAAAAATAAAAGCAAGTGAAGAAAATTATGAAAAGAAAGTTGACCAACTGGAAAAACAGGTGCAAAAATCTTAACGAAGAAAATAATTCCTTGAAAACTAGAATTGAGCAAGAAGACTAGAGTGATAAGACCTCAAGAAATAACAAAATTAGAAAAAATAGAAGAGAATATGAAACATCTCATTAGAAAAAAACAGCTGACTTAGAGAATAGATTGAGGGGTGATAATATAAAAGTTGTTGGACTACCTGAAAGTTATGATTTTTACAAAAAGAATCTGGATACAATATTGCAAAAAATAATTAAATAAATAAATAAATAAATAAAAATAATTAAGGAAAATTGCCCTAAAGTTCTAGAACAACAGGGTAAAGAAGAAATAGAAAAAAGAATACCATTCACTACCTGAAAATCATTTCTAGGAAGAAAACTTACAGGAGTGTCATAATTTTTTCAAAATTTCCAAGGAGAAAATATTGCAAGCCACAAGAGAAAGGAAAAACAAAACTTACATACTATGGAAATGCAGTCAGGATTTCACAAGACCTAGCAGCTTCTTGTTTTACAGCATTGTATTTCAAAGAGCAAATGAGCTGTATTCAAGAATAACTTACCCAGCAAAGCTGAACGTAATCCTGAATGAAAACCTAAATGGACATTTAATGAACTGAAAGACTTCCAGTACAATAATATAATAGTTTTCAGGTATTTGTAACAAAAAGACTAGAACTCAACTATTCTATATAAAAGATCCAGAAGAAATATAAGAAAAACATTAATGTCTAATTATAAGACTCATTAAGGTCAGATTGTTTACTTACTATGTACAAGTCTTCTTAAAACTCATCATTAGTAAGGTAATTTGAAAGAAAGGTTGGAGCTGAATTGTGGATCATGGGTTGATTCTCAAAAACAAAATTGGGTAGGACAAGGTAAAAAGGAGCATTCATACTATAAAAATGGAGCATTTATCCAGTGTCTTCTCTCCATTCACACACCTTACCACCAGGCTTCATCCTCCTCTCACCTGGCTCTTTGTAATAGCCTCCCAATTGGTTTTTCTGCTTTAAATCTCTCACTACTCTGGTCCATCCTACATACAGCAGCCTTCCTTAAGTGTACACTTGACCATATCACTCTTTAACTCAATCTACACTACTGCTTCCATATTGCTCAAAGATAAAATATAAACTCCTCTGTTTAGCTCTTGAACTCCATCACAAATGGCCCCAAACTGTCCTTCTTACCTTCATTTGACATTCCTCCCTATCTCAAACTCTGCAACCAAGCCAAACTAGACTTTTGGCTGTTTCTCTCTCCAAGTCTTCCATCTCCCATCGTGCCCTTGTTCACAATGCCTAGAATACACTCTCTTCTCACCTCTGCCTCATAGAATCCCTCTCTTCCTTCAAGACTCAGAAGCAAGATTTTCTTCCTTTCTTTCATTTCTCTGCCCAGCTCCTAGAACATAGTAGGTGCTTAATAAATTCTTGTGAATTGATTGATCTATGACCTTGATAAAGAACATATGAAAGGCCTACAACTGAAGCAAATCTTGTCTCAGAATCAGATTCTCATTATGACAAATATCCTGAAATGACGTCTTTCTAGAATGGAAATCAGGGGAAAGGGACAGGACATGCTGCATAGGTAGAATTCACAAAACTTGGCAGCTGATGGGATATGGGGTGAAAAAATGAAGTAGAAGGAAGAGTAAAAAGTGTTGCCAAGGTGGCAAAACAGGGCACTTCTAAGTATTCTGAATTCACATAAACTTAAGAACAGTAAAGTCCTTTACCAATTTTCCATGAAAATTATGCAAAGTAAACTATGCAGGAAAAAGCCAGCATTCGCTCAGAATACAGATTTTGCTCATTTGTGACCCTGGAATTCTTATTAAGAAAGTTCCACCCAAGGACCTTTATCTTTACGTATTCATCTGCTGAGCCATTCTGGAGCTATCTGGTAAGATGTTTCTGCTCTTACTCTCTAGTAATCTAAAGTCTCCTGTGACTTCCACTGATAGCTATCTCACTCTTCAGAGTTCAGAAGCTAAGCACGCAAACCCCAGGGTCCTCTGGGAACATGGGGCATTGATGTGTTTGCCAAACTAAAATGCTTTCTTATTAAAACTGACTGATTCTCAGATGTACTAAAAAAAAAATAATAAAATTGCTGGTCAGTTGGGACTTTTAAGAGATTTCATGTACAATTTTTATTCCCAGAAATGCAGCAATAATTCACATGTCCCTGCCTTGCACAGATGGGCCACTTTGTCAAGGAATATTTTTACTGCAAAAGCCTGGGGGGAAAGGAGGGAAGGGTTGAGGGTAAAGGCAGGATAGATCCATTTAATATTCTGGCTACACGGTTGCTATGAAATATTGTATTACCCAATGGTTTGCTTGGTTTGTGATTGTTCCCCCTATGTTGAAAACTACACTCTAGAAAGCTTTGCCTCGGGGTATTAACCAGAGGTGTGACTCAGTGCCCTGAGGATGAGAAAGAGGCAAGCTGGATTTCAAGTCAAGAAACATGATTTTAAATTCCATCTCTTAGACTTGCTGGCTTTGTGATCTTGGGCAGCATCTCAGTGTCAGCTGAGCATAACACTGTACCTGCAAGGGATTTACTGAGGTGATTTCAGTCATTCTCTGGGAAAAGATGTATGAACAAAAGATTCTAGGGAAAAAAGAAAGCCCTAGACTTGTGGAGGAAGTTGGCTGCCTCTTTGACATGCTCCAGTGAGTCAGTGGGAACTGGTTTGACTGGCTACCCTCCAGACTGTCCAGGAATTTCTCTACCATGCCCCACAAACCTTTCCATTTCGGGAGCTCACTTCAGCCCTGCATTGGAAGTATCCTCTTGCCCCATGGGCCTCTCCTGATTAAATGCGTCTTTCCAGAGCTGCCATTTTAAGGAGGTTGTCCAAGCCAGTCAGATCTTCATTCTTCTCCCAGACTTTCTCTACCATGACCCCATACAGATTGCCTTCATCTCCCTTCTCCCTTTCCAGCTTTCCTTTCTGAGTGGTCTTCCTCTACTATACTCTTTGAGGGTAGAAACTACCTTTCTTTCCATTTCTGTTTTATTCCCAGTCCTTAGCACAGTGCCTGGAGCATAGTAAGCATTTAATAAATGTTCATTGATACATGGATTGACAATCTCTTTGTAATATGGGAATGATAATGCCAGTAGCACCTTCCTCACAAGGGTTCTTGTGGGGGTTGTGAAGCTCAAATTAAATAAGGGATGTGAAGCAATTCAAGTTGTGAAGCCTAATATCAGATATTTAATTTTTCTTATTTTATGATTAAATAAGAATGGGGATAAGGAAAGAATTGTTGTGCAGAATTGACAACATGTGACAACTGATGGGATATGAGATGGTAAAGTGAAGAAGAGGAAGGAGTCAAGGATAATGCCAATGTGGGGAAGCTGGGCACCTGAAAGGATGGTCATCAGCTCCATAAAATGAAAAGTCTTCTGAGTTCACATGAATTTAACAGTAGCTAAACTCTCTTTGCTACCTATCCTTGGGTCTTGACTCCTATTGCAGATCAACAATGAGATAAGTTCCCCAGGGATTCTGGAAAGCAGGAAGTAGTAGGGACCATCTAGGAACAGTTGAAAGAGTGTTGGAATTAGAAAACTTACCTGGGTTTATAATCTTAGCTCTACTTCCTGCTTCTGTGACTGAGCCTCAGTTTCCTCATCTATAAAATGGGATGACCTTGAAGATTTCCTCCTAGCCTAGTTCTAGGATTCTAAGAATCTGGTAGGAGAAACATCAGAAGGTGAGGATTTAAAACAGATTCATTTGATCTAGAGTTGGAAGATATCATAGAAATCATCTAACTCTACCTCCCCCATTTTACAGAGGAGACAAGGAAAGGGATCCGCATGTACAGAAATATTTACAACAGCTCTTCTTGGGGTTGCAAAGAAACCCTAGAAACGGAAGTGGTGCCCATCAACTGGGAAATACCTGAACAGATTGCAAAAATGGAATATTATCCTACTATAAGAAATAATGAAAGAAACCTGGGAAGACTTTTATGAACTGATGCAGCGTGAAGCGAACAGTCAGGAGAATAATTTTTACAGTAACAATGGCATTATATCGACAAGGAACTTCAACAGACTTAAGAACACTGATCAATGCAGTGACTAAATTCAATTCCAGAGGATAATTCCAAATGAAGGATACTACTCAATCCTGAAAGAAAAGGAAAGGACTCAGCAAGCAGAATGAGACATACATTTTTGGACATAGCCAATACCAGAGTTTGTTTTCTTTGACTGTACGTGTTTTTTACAAGTGTTTGTTTTCCTTTTAAATTTTTGTATTTTTCAATAGTAGGAGATGGGGAGACAGAAGAAGGAGAAAACAAACTTTTGTCCACCGAAAAAAATAAATTAAAAAATAGCCCTAAAAAGATGAAGTGATTTGTCCAAACCCATGCTTCTCAGTCCAGATTCAAACACAGTAATTTTTTCAGTTTTTTACATTCCACTGCTGGAAGATAAGCCCAGTCTAGAAGGGAACTCCATGACAGGTAAAGGAAAGGGGATGGGTTAAAGTATATTCAAACAGACTGTGAGTTGTGAAGGCAAGGAGTGTTGAAAGAAGAGGGAGCCCAGGTACCAGCCTAAGGCCCTGGGGCAGAGAAGCCAAGGTCAGTAACTCATCTCAACAGAGAGAATGAGTCAAGAACCATTGCCAGACTTTTCAGAATCTTGGTATGTCATGAACCCCAGAGGAAGGGCAAAGTGAGCATTCCAAGTTTGCCAGGCTGCTGCTGACTCACAGCTGCATGGTACCCAACAGGAATGAAAGCAGGCATGTGATAAACATACCCTCCCTGAATTAAGAAAAATGGTTTTGGAGGAAGACCTCAATGAGATAAAGGGTTGGCTTAGCAGCCAGCTCCCACTCCTCGAGCTATCATTGCTCAGAGATAGGGTTGGAATTCATCTAGTCCTCATTCCATCCTCTCCCCTTGACGCATGCACACACACACATACACACACACACACACACACACACACACACACATTTTCACAAATGGGACCAGGGAAGGACCTCGACTTGACAAAGCCAAACAGCTACTTAGTGACAAAATAGGACCAGAACATAGGGTCTCCTGATACTGAGATGAAAGCTCTTATAATGTACTCCCTTCACCCCTTTTCACCCTTCTGCTTTTCCGTTTGCTTGTTTAATTTTTATTGACATCTTTCATTTTTAGTCAATTTCATCATTATCTTATTAACTCTACTCCACCCAGAGAGCCACAAATCTTACAAGGATCAAAAGGTAAAGGCTGGGGGAGTCCATTCAGCAAAACTCCCCACCATAGCAATCAATTCTGATGGCACATGGAACGATTGTCATCCATTGCCTTCCTCCCCAACAAAGAAGAGATGACTCCTTCTGCTCTCATAAGGGATCACAGATTTAGAACAGAAAGTATTCTGAAAGGTCATATAGTCCCCATTTCAGAGGAAACTGAGACCCAGAGAGGTTAAATGATTTGCTCAAAATCACATTCCTAAAGGGACAGTGCAAGAATTTCAACCCAGGTTATCTAACTACAAATGGATTATGCGTTCCATTTGTGTCATATCTCCTCTATGATTCACTTCCTCGTGGACAAAATTTGAACCTCATCTGTCACTTCCTCACATACTTTGTCCGGCCCCCACTCAATTTCCCTAGACTCTGAAAGAAGTTTGAGCTCTGCCAGCATCTGATCTTTTCCCCTTGAGGGAAAAACTAGCTTAGATCTGAGGGAGAATCTCATGAGAAAATGTGCCTTTGATCGCAGGGACTCTTTCCATTTTTATTAACGTTTGTACTCAGCTGTCTCAGTCCTGAACTGCCCATCCAGGACCATGCCCTATCTAGGAATTCCCAGATCTTGTTTACAAGGCCAATGGAGCCTTGCAGCTTCTACCAGCACAGGAGAAAACATCCCAAGAAGCTGAAGGAGAACTCCTGGGGCAGCAACAGAAAGAAAGTCATCCTGGCTAAGAAATGGCATCACTCCCAGCTACCTGAAGCCAAGGAGTAAAGAAAGCTGTCCTGAAGGAGACTATCAAGACCAGCAGTCTTCTGGACCAGAGCAAAGGACCAGGGAAGTGGATTCTAGGGGCACTGGGAAGCCTACAGCTTTGCTGAATTTCATCTACTGGATAAAGGAGAAAATTGAAATAATATCTAGTCAGCTGGCCTAAATGCCTAGAAAAGAAGCATAGGTCAACCAGAGAGAAAGATCAAGGCTAAGAGCCAGACCTCATTCCACAATCTTATCCTGCCCTCTCCCGTCTCAGCCTAGGCAGCAGCCCACACTGCTAGACCTGGTGGCAGTCCTCTTCTCCAGTCCTCTTCTCCAGGAAGCCTCCTCTCCTCACCTCCATTGAAAGGGACGTCTCTCCCCTCATATTTTCTTAGAATATCTTGCCTGGGTCTCTCCTTTGTACTGATCCCATTCTACATGCTCCTTTATTCAATTGTAACACAGGATATAGGGCACTGCAAATATCTTAGTTCACTTTTGACCTACTAAAGTTAAAATTTCACTAAGATGTTTGGGAAACCCTATATTAAGTGCCTTGTGCATACTGTATGCTAAATAAATATATGTTGAATTGAATTGGTTATGATATATTTATGGAATAAAGAGATAATAGATTTAAGGCAGAAGGGAACGCAAAGAGACCATGGAGTCTCCATCAAAGGTGGGGAACCTGCACCCTCAAAGCCACATGTAGCCCTCTAGGTCCTCAAGTGTGGCTCTTTCACTAAATCCAAACTTCATGAAGTAACACTTTTGCAACTTAACAGGGGTCTTTTGGGGACAATGCCCTCACCTAAAAGGAGTGACCATAGTGGTAGGAACTTCAGGTGTAGGTTTATAGTTCAAAGGCTATAGAACTGGAAGCATCTTTTAAGGCTCATTTTACACATGAGGATTCTGGAGCCAAATGAGGTAAAATAGCTTACTCAAAAACTTCATGAAGTTTGAATTCAGTCAAAGGGCCACACTTGAGGACCTAGAGGGCCACATGTGGCCTCAAAGCCCTGGTCTATACCCTGATTTTACAGGTGGGGAAACTGAGGCCTGGGAATGTTAAGTGACTTTCCTAGGATCACAAGCTTATCAATATCTTAGGGTTTGAACCGACATCTTCCTGACTCAGGGTTTAGTGAGCTATTCATTACACCACACTGTCTGTCTGAAAATTCTTTCTGACTCTGTCTTTCCCCTGTGCTATTGGAAACTAGAATGAGTACAGAGTAGTCTGATATCCATGAACTGACTCTGAGGAGCTCTTAATTTCCTTAGAGCAGGCACAGATATTCCCTTCCTGTTTTCAGCATGTACAAATGTTCCCTTCCTGGAGGGAATCTGCTTCTCTCCTTGTGGGACTGAGGACCTTGTACTGCATGACATTGAAGAGTCTCCCAATTGGCTGCTGAGGCAGAAGAGATGATGAGTAATCACTCCCTTTCCCCTCTGCTGTTCTCCTGATTTCTGGTGGTGGATCACATGGACAGTTACCAACTTTGACCAAAGGGCTGGGGAAGGGGGGGGCTTGGAATCTCTCACCTGACTCCAGTGTATAAGTGAGTACAGAGCCAGCTCTTCCTCTTTGGTATCTGTTCTTTCCCAATCTCTGGTAAAACCTCCAGTGAATGAGGAATCTACAATGCAAGGACCATTTGTGCCCATTTTCCTCCTTTCACTGCGGCAGGCTTCTACCCCACCCCACTCCTTCCCCCACCAATGTGCAGACCCTATGTCCCCTTGCCAGAGAATCTGAGAAAATAATCCCTTCTAACATGATTGTGAATATAAATAGACTACCATGTTGCTAATCTCAGGAGACACTTCTGCAATTTAACAGGGGCCTTTTGGGGAAAATGCCTTTACCCAAAGGAGTGACCGTGATGGTGGAAATCTCAGGTCCAGATTTATAGTTCAAAGGGTTTAGAAAGGCAAGTGTCTTTGGGGATTCATTTTACAGATGGGATTCTGAAGCCAAATGAGGGGAAATAACTTGTCCAAAATCACACAGGGAGTGAGTGGTAGATCCAAGGTCTGAACCAAGGTCCTTTAACTCCAAATCAAGGGCCCTCTCCAGATTTTTTTAGGAAAGAATTGGTCTCAAATTATACTTCCTAACCTGCTGCCTGCTCTGATTGCCCCAGCTATCAAAATATGGGCCTAATCCTGCCTATTCTTCAGGATATAAACAGTGTCCTTTCATGTTTTATAGCAGCATTTTGTAACAGTGTAGTTTGTAGAAAAAGTACCAGGAGACTGGAGGTGCTATCACTTACTCGCTATTACCTTGAACTAACTAACCTCTTTCCACTGACCCTTGGTGTGTGTGTGTGTGTGTGTGTGTGTGTGTGTGTGTGTTCTTGTCCTGAAAAAAACCTCTCTCCAATTCAAACCATTCTCCATTCAATCACTAAAGCGATTCTCCTAAAACACAGATCTGATCATGGCAACCCCTACTCAATAAACTCCTGTGATTCCCTATTGCCTCTAGAAGTGAATACAGAAGTTTGGCATTCAAAGCTCTTCATAACCGATCCTCCTTCTACCTTTCCAATTTTCTTGTACCTCATTTCCCCAAGTACTCTTCCATCCAGTGATCCTGACCTCCTAGCTGTTCCACAAACAAGACAATTCATCTCTCAGCTCCGGACATTTTTTCTGACTCTCCCCTGTGCCTGGAACAACTTCTCTTCTCCATATCACCTATTGTCTTCTCTGACTTCCTTTAAGTCCCCCTTTCTATAGTGAGCCTTCTCTAGACACTATTAAGTCCACTGCTTTCCCTCTGTTATTTCCTATTTATTCTGTATATAGCTTGCTTTGAATATACTTGCTTGCACGTTGTCTCTATCGGAGGACTATAAGCTCCTTGAGGGAAGAGAATGTCTTTTGTCTTTTTTTGTACTCCTAGTATTTGGCACAGTGCCTGGCACATAGTAAATCTTTAACAAATGGTTGTTGTTTTATTGAGTGATAGAGCTGTGATTTGAAAGACCTTGGTTCTCAAGAGATGGCCCCTTTAATTTAAAAAAAAAATCAAACTGGGAGGGGAAGACCCTCAGGGTCGCTGGGTAAAAGAGAAACACTTACTATTCAGTTCCCATTTCAGAGTTTACTCCTTTTGTAATCTGGAAGAAGTCACTTAAGGCCCTCTGCCAGTTTCCAAATCCACCTGCTCACCGTTTCTTGCGTCCATCCCCTTCTCTCCACTCAGCTGCCATCATATTTCAGACCTTCATCGTCTCTAATGTGGACAAATGGGAATAGTAATAGAAACTATTTCACAAAGTCATGGGGAAGATCTTTGGAAACCTCAAAATACTTAATCAAGGATACTCCCATTATCTTTACAGTCAACATCATTCTTTTTTTTAAATTTCATCTCTTTTATTCTAAATTTAATAAATAAACAAGCATAACAGTAGGATAGAAGAAAAGATTGGTACATAAAACTGCAAATCTATTATGTACAACTTTCTATTCCTTTTAAACATATAATAATGTTACCATGTAACTATTTTTTCTTCCCTCCTGCCCCACTCCCTACCCAGTACCCTAGAGATGGCTACGATTAGGCAAGACATATGTGTGCATGTATTCATGCATGTATGTATGTATATGTGTGTATGTAAAACCATTCCATACAGACTCATGTTGGCCATGTTGGGCCAATCATTTAAGTACTCTCAAACTCAGCTTCCTAATCTGTAAAATAGGGGAAAAGACTACATCAGCTGTCTCAAAGATGTTTTGTATGTCTTAAAGCACTATAGACACATTACAACCAGAGCATATTCTCCTCTATGAGGAAATATACACTGTAGAAAAACATTATTTGACAGAATAGCTGTTTGGGAACCAAATGCTTTCTAGCTTCATTTTTGGCCCCCAAAATTAAAAGTAGCTCAAAAACAGCAGCGGTTGAGTTGACCACTTAAAAAAAATAACATCTACACATTTGCCATGAAAGTTACACAACTGGGCTCTACCCAAAAGTTTCTGTTCAGCTTAGGAGCTAAGGTGGCACCTGCCTCCAGGGCACTCCTCTGCAGTGGAAGTCTTTC
The DNA here is from genome assembly GCA_028658325.1 of Potorous gilbertii. Taxonomy (NCBI): domain Eukaryota; kingdom Metazoa; phylum Chordata; class Mammalia; order Diprotodontia; family Potoroidae; genus Potorous; species Potorous gilbertii. Next base: position 701,876,054 of record CM053769.1, on the reverse strand, counting down.
GCTGTCAGTGGTGATGCAAATGAATTCAAATGACACTCTCCTCAGCAGTGATGTCAGCACGAAGACCAACCACAGCTGAAGTCACTGCAGGCAAAAGAATATCTATGAATGCGATGTTTCTCACTCACCTAATGACAGGAAGTGAATCATGTCAACCTCCCACGACCAGAAATTCCTTCCCTTAGATCGGCAGGAGTCATCATCCAACAATTTTTGTATGGCAGAGATTGAAGTAGCAAATAGGAGAGAGTTGGGAGGAGATGGGAAAAGGGGTCTCCCTATGGTCAAGGTTAAAATAAACACATCCTTTGGCAGCAATCTGGGAAGGAACTAAGCTAATGAGCGAAATGCACCACCATGTCTAGGGCATCTCAGTGCCAACCTCCAACCTTTTTTTTCAGCTAAAGTATGAATGCCAATCCTGAGCGTGAGATTCCAGACCAAACAACTCCTTTCTCCTCTTTCCCCTACTCCCACCTCCCGCCCTCTCAACCTAAGATTGCCCTCCCATGGACAAATAGAATTGAGAGATGCTCTTCAGGAAGGAAGCAGGCCCGGCAACTGATGAAAAGCAAGGGATTCTGGATGCCATCTGCACAAAGGCAATAATAGCAGAATTTCTATGTAGTAGGAGACAGAATAGATTATCAGAAACCTGACATGAGATTCAGAAGATCCAGGTTCAAGTTCGTGGTTTGTCACTTCCTACTGAAAGGATCTTGACAATGTTACAATGCTTCTAGGCCTTTTTCCTCATTTGTAAAATGAGAATCATAGAATGTTCATACTACTTTTAGGAAGATCCAATGTGGTACCAGATGTGAAGGTCACAGAGCTGGTAAGTGGCAAAGCTGAGACTTTATAGTAGACAGCATTTGATTTTAGTTCAGAGGAGCTGGGTTTAAATCCCAACTGCACTTTGCCTCAGTTTCTTCATCTGCAAAATATAGGGGCAGGGAATGGGTAGGGGAGAGTAGACTAGATCAGAAGTTCTTGACCTTTTGGTGTTTGTCATGGACCCCTGTAGTGGTCTGGTGAGACCTGTACACCTTCTCAGAATAATGGTTTTAAGTGCAGAAAAAAGAAACATCAAACTACACAGGAAATCAATTATGTTGAAATGTCAGTCAACAAGCATTTATTAAGTACCTATTATGTGCTAGGCACTGAACTAAGCCCTGGAAATATAAAAGCACACACACACAAGTCCATACTTACATACACACACACATCCCTGACCTTGAGCTTACAATATAATGGGGGGAAACTATGCAATAAATGAATAATAATATGATGTGATTTGATCTAATGTGATTTGACATGACATGGAATGATATGATGTGATTGTTAATTTTTATTATAAGATAAAGTTAATTTTTCCTATCCAAATTCAAAGACCTTCAAAAATTTAGTTATATATTCCTTTGGGGACTCTATGAACATCAGGTTAAGAAGTCCTGGATACTGTACAGTGATCGACTATGCACAACTTAGCTATTTTCAGCGATACAATGACCCAAGACAATTCTGAAGGATTCGTGATGAAAAATGCTGTCCACCTCAAGAGAAAGAACTGATGAAGTCTATATGAATATCAAAGCATATTTTTTCTTTCCTTTCTTTATTTTTCTTGTTTGTTTTTGGTCTGTATTTTCTTTCACAATATGGCTAATATGGAAATATGTTTTGCATAATTGCACATGTATAAATTATATCAAATTGCTTGCCTTCTCAAGGAGAGGGGAGAAGAGATAAGGAGAGAGAAAATTTGGAACTCATTTTTTAAAATGAATGTTTAAAATTATTACATAATTGGAAAAATATGTAATTTTTTTCACAAAAAAAGATTTTAAAAGTTGTTATCTAGATTGTCTCTGAAGTCTTTCTGTGGTACAGGTAGCACAGTAGATAGAACACTATGCTGGAAGTCAAAAAGATCTGGTGTAAATCCTGCCTCATACACTCAGTAGCTGTATAACCCTTGACAAGTTTGTAGATCTGATCAAGGCCTTTGACACTGTTAGTCGTGAGGGCTTATGGAAAATTATGTCAAAATCTAGTTGCGCAGAGAAGTTCATCAATATTGTACATCAATTTCATGATGGCATGTTTGCCCGGGTTATGGATAATGGACAATGCGCTCGTGCCTTCCCAGTCACCAATGGAGTAAAACAGGGCTGTGTGCTTGCTCCCATGCTTTTTAGCATGATATTTTCAGCGACATTGTCAAATGCTTTCAATGAGGATGAATGAGGCATCAAGGTCAGCTACCATACTGATAGCAAATTCTTCAATTTGAAAAGATTATAAGCCCAAACCAAAGTGGAGGGAGTGTTGGTGCATGATTTCCTGTTTTCCGATGATTGTGCACTCAATGCAGCCTCTGAAGCTGAGACGCAACAAAGTATAGATCAATTCTCTGCTGCCTGTGCTAGTTTTGGCCTATTAATTAGCCATCCATTAGCCATCACACTATCCATGCATGGAACCGTTGGTTACAACAAATGAAGAAGTTTTGAATGCTGTGGATAAGTTCATTGATCTTGGTAGTGTACTTTCCAGGGATGTACACATTGACAATGAGGTTGATGCATGCATTGCCGGAGCTAACTCAGCGTTTGGGAGGCGCCAAAGAAAAGTTTGGGAGAGAAGAGGTATTAGACCAAACTGAGGGTTTGCAGAACCATTGTGCTGACCTCATTGTTGTATGCCTGTGAAACATGGACAGTCTACAGTCAACTCCATTTGGAACAGGCTGTTTCCAAACTGAATGGTTGCTGCAGGAGAATGGAGCAGAGCGGTCAGAACTGGGGCCTGTTTTCTAGCCTTGCTTCTAATCGTTGAGTGTGACCTTAGATAAGTTACTTCCCCTCTCTGGACCTCATCTGGAAAAGCAGAAGACTATACTAGAAGCATTCAAAATCTTTTCCAACACCAAAATCCTATGTTCCAAATCCATGATAAAGGCAGATGACAGGGTGCCACAGTTGCTAGAGCCCTGGAGCTAGAGTCTGGAAGTCCTGAATTCTAATCTAGCCCACCACACTTACTAGCTGTGTGACCCAGGACAAGTCATTTAACCTTTGTCTGACTCAGTTTCCTTATCAATAAAATAGGGGCTCTATTATTTACTTCCCAGGATTGATATGTTGCTCAAAGGAGATAATATTTGTGAGGTGCTGTGAAAATCTTAAATTCCCATATAAATGCTAATTGTTGTCATTTAAGTGTTAAACATATTCAGGAAGGTAGAGAAGTCATGGGAGCAAGCACACAGGAAGGTAGAAGGGGAGTTAGCAGCCCTGGGTTCTAATCCAAGTTCATCTTCAGTGAGTTATGTATTCTTTCGGTAGCTGACCCTCAGCCCTCTGCTACCCAGAGATCAAGGGTCATTGTCCTCTCCATGTTTCTCCTAGAGAGTAAAGATGAAATTATGAATTCTTTGACAATAACATACTCCATAATAAGGCTTGCACTACTTACCTACCAGCATGACATAATAGATAGAGCGCAGGCCTTGAATCAGAATGACCTGGGTTCGTAACCTACCTCTGATACCAGCTGGCAACGTGTTAGGGACCATCTTGCTCACTCATATTCTTGCTTCAGCACTCAGTCAAGTGTCTATCATATAGCAAGTGCAAGACGAATGCTCCATCTGTCATCTAACCTTCTGTCTATCATCTATGTAGCAATGATAGCTAATAACTAACAATTATATAGCGCCCACCAGGTGCCAGGCACTGTGCTAAGCATGCTACAATCACCTCATTTGATCCTCATAACAGCCCTGGGAGGTACATGTTATAATCTTCCTTCATTCTACCTATCGACCAATCTCTCTATTATCTGTCTGTCTATAATCTGTCCCCTTTCAATCTATCACCTACCATCTATTATCATCTATCTACTATCTATAATCTATCACCTACTATAATCTATCATCATCTATTATCGATCTATCTATCCATCCATCCATCCAGCTTTGCATGTGATTCTGGGCAAGTTTATTCATCTCTGCATGCCTCGAGCTATTCCCTAAAACTTGCCTACTAAGTCATTGAGAAGTTTTTATGCAGTTGAGGCAGAGCCCCCAGGAAACTCCCGGTGAAAGAAACTTCTGTCCCATGCCAGCGCATCTCCCTCCTAGAGTTGTGTAGTAGAAATGTTCTTTTCTTCTTGAAATAATTCAATTTTATTTGTATTTACCTGGCTTCTCTGTACACACTGTATCCCTACTCTCCCTGCCACCAATTCCTGAGGGTAGGAATTATTTGGTGTTTTTCCTTTGTGTCCCTGGCACCTAGCAGTGCCTAAATGAATGAATAGACTCTGGGAAAACAAATACTAAAAGTCAGACTGTTTGTCTTTTGTTCTCATAGAGGACCATGATATCAGGGAGATGATGACATGACTTGCACTTGACTTTGTTTTGAGTGAGGGAGGCTGTGCAGGTCACCAGCCTCACTTCTCCTCCAGAGCCATCTGAATCCAGTGACCAGACAGTCCTCAGGATGACTGGGGATGACCCAGGATACAATGTGGGACCCTGGCCATTTGAGACTAAGGTCAGATAGTTTCTGACCTCAAGGAAATTACTTACATTCTATTTAGGAAAGTCACCACACCCAGGAGAGTGGGGGAGGGAGGCAGGTTGTAGGGATGGGGAACCGATTCCTGAGACAATTGATGGACATGCACTATTGAATTGCAATAGTGTAGACTTGATTACTGTTTCCAGCACTGGGGGTGCAAAGGAGAGAAGCGCAAACAGTGCAAAGACAGCCTACAGTAGCAACAGTGTGATAAGGGTTGAGTTGGGCTCCTTATGATGGATCAATCAGAAGCCCAGGAAAGCAGGGAAGGGGGTGTAGTTTAAAGGTGGCCACTGGGAGTTGGTGAACATGCCATGAAGATCACTGGAGAGCAGCACTCATGGGAGAGCCCAGGGTGGGCTAAGTTTGGGGATGCTTGCTCAACAAACTAAGGGGAAAACAGCATTTTGTCTCCTTTTTTGACCTCCTCCCTCCAGGTGCTCATAATAATTTTGTTTCCCTGTTGTAGTCAGTACCATCAGTTGTTGGGAGTCACTCCCAGCATCGGTGACTCAGAGTAGGTCTGGACATGTTTGGATGACTTCTCCAACTTTACTGCTTTTCAAAGTAAGCTTCTGCAAGGCTACTTTCCAGTTCCTGTTCTTTAGCAGGTTTGCCCTGAAATTCACTGACATATCACAAATACGTCATACATAAATACGTGCCTCGACTGAGGGGGCAGATCCAAGAGGGTGGAGTAGAAAGACCTATAGCCCATGGATTTCCTCTAAAAAGAACTCCCAACAAAATCTGGAACAGTGGAAGCTGCGCAGCAACACAGTAAAGGAGATTTCCGTTCCAGAGAGCCCTGCAAAACCAATCCCAAAGGTCCATCGTGCACTGGATGGGAGTGGAGCCCTGCCCTGCTCTGGTTGCGCGGCACTGAGAGGAGCGAGCAGAACCGAGCAGGCTTCAGGGATGGAATCTCCAGAGGCCGCGAAGGTCCCTCCACCCACAGACACACAGGTCAGTGAAAGAGATGTCTGGAAGGGCTGAGAGGGGAGCGGGATGTCTCCATAAATCAGGCCCCCTCGGGAGGCAGAAGCAGAGGCAGCAGGCAGCCAGAGGTTCCCAGAGCAGGCAGGAGCTTGGCAGGAGCTCCATTACAGAAGGTCTCTGCATAAACCCCCTGAGGGAGCTGAGCCTGGGAGGCGGCCCTGCCCCCACCTGAGAACCTGATTTAATCTTACCCTGAATAGCAGCTGGCCAGCTGCCAAAAGCCCTGAGACTGGGGAGCAGCATTTGAATCTCAGACCCCAAGAACTAGCTGGGCAGACCTAGAGAGGGGTGGAGAGGACTCTCAGAAGTCAAATAACTGGCTAGGAAAATGCCCAGAAAAGGGAAAAAAAAT
>CM053769.1:701798412-701869608 GCA_028658325.1 Potorous gilbertii | reverse complement strand
AAAGAAAGAAAAGAAACCTTGCAGAAAAAAAAATAAATAAATACATGCCTCTCATTTGAAAAGGTCTCTATGAGGATGTCAGGGAAAGGTCTATGAATGGGACTTTCACTCTGTAAAGCTGGGCTGTGTGTATGACACTCAAAAAAAAGTCAAAGCAAAACAAAACTCTCCCCAGGGAGCTAGAATTTCTGGTGTGGGGACCCAAAAGATCCCATTGGCACACAGTAGGCACTTAATAAATATTTATAGATTGACATAATAATATCTATTCAGATTTATATGAGCTTTAAAGTTTACCAAGTGCAAGATACATTTTCTCATTTGATCCTGACAAAGCTCTGTAATAGGGACTATTTTTATCTGAATTTTACAGATGAGGAAACTGAGACCCCAGGGATGGGACAAATGACACAAAGTCACAGTGCTAGTGACAGATTTATTCTGCACCCAGGTCTTCCTGGTGTGAAATCCAATATCCTATCTACTTTATCAGACTTAGCTCAATTCTAGAATGTAAAGGCATTTTAAAGTGGTTACCTATATGCCATGTACTGGTGACACAAATAGAAAAATCAGACAACTTCTGCTCTGCAGGAGCTCTCCTAATTGGGAGAGGCCACCTAATTAGGAGGGTTCAGCCCTGAGGCAAATAGGAAGTCCTTAGGGTACAACAACAAGGTAGATGACAAAACCCAGGGATCTTCTGGATGTAGCAGCAGGTCATGCCCAGTGCCTCATGAGCCACCACCAATGTATTTCCCTTTCAATCGTCAGACAGAGGACACAACAGGCTCAAAGCAGAGGTATTTACTAAAGTGACATAGTAAGAAAAGTAGTAACAAAAAATCTTCTAGACAAACCTGAAGCATACTTTCCATCAAATGTACCCTGTGTTACGAAGAACAAAGACATGTGGAGGACACATGCAAAGAAACCCACACTAAAATACCTTATTTGGGGGGCAGCCACATGGCACAGTGGAGAGAACTCCAGGATTGAAGTTAGGAAGCCTTCAATTCAAATCCAGCCTCTGATCTAGTCTAGTTGTGTGACCTTGGGTAAGTCATTTAACCTCAATATGCCTCAATTTTACACATCTGTAAAGTGAGGATAGCAGTAGTTCCCAGATCCCAGGGTTGTAAAGATGAAATGAGACAATAATTACAAAGTATTTAGTACAGTCCTTGGCACTCTATAAATGTTAGCAGGGATGTTTGGTCAGGATGTACCCGAGGAGGAATGTGTTCTTCCTTCTCCAGAGGACAAGATGCATTTAGAAATGATGTGTTTTCGGAAGATTAAATGCTTAGAATTCTTGGACTCAGGACCTCTTGATCTTGGAGCTCACAATGCAACCCTAAAAATGAGCAGTGACCCCCAAATCTCCTTTCTCCATTATAAGGCTAGACCAATGGATTGGGCCATTTAGGGAATCAAAAACCTCCCATTGTCTACACGAAAGGTTGGCATGCAGGAAGCATAATTCTTGGATTGCTCCTCTCAGGCTGTGTGCAAGGACACATTTCCCATGACCTGTGCTTCTGCCACAAATTGTCATTATTTCTCCGGGGTTGCCATTATTCATAGAAATAGGATATAGAATAGAGATGAGGGAAAAAAAGAAAAATGAGTCCTCAAGAAATGAAAACCCAGGAGGGTACTGTTTTAATAGACCCATGAGGCATGATGACCCTCTCAGCTAATCTCTAGAAGTTCCCATTTTCCTTCAGTTGCCTTTATCCAATAATCAGTTTTCTAAATCTGATCATACACTAACAGTGACCTACAACTTATTATATTACCAGGTTGTATGGGAAATCCCTACATGCTTTGTTGACAAGTCACTTAGGAAAATTTCCCTTTTTGATTAAGGACTTCCCCTGATCCTTTATTTACATGGAGAAGGCATCATAGGGTCATAGATTTCAAGTTGGAAAGGACTTTGGAGAACATCTAGTCTAATCTCTGTGTTGTATAGATGAAGAAATTGGCCTGAGGAGAAGTGATCTGCCTAAGGTTACACATAAATTTGGGCAGTTAGATGATGCTATGGATAGGGTGGCAGGCCTGGAGTCAGAAAGATCCGAGTTCAAATCTGACTTCAGACACTTGCTAGCTATGTGATCCTGGACAAGTTATTTTACCGTTTGCCTCAGTTTCCTCATCTATCAAATGAGCTGGGGAAGAAAATGGCAAATCACTTCAGTCTCTTTGCCAAGAACACTCCATATGAGGTCACCAAGAGTTGGTTACAACTGAAATGACTGAACAACACACACAACATAAGTGACTAAGGTAGGATTTGAACTGAATTCTCTTGACTCAAGAGTCAGTGATAGTTGCACTGTTCCACTGAGTAGATAATCAGACTTAATCTGTGAGTTAACATTTCTTGTAGACATGGAAAACTTTCAGATCATGAAAAAGAAACACATGCTCTAGTCTAAAGCTCAGCATAAAATTTTGGGGAAAGAAAAATCATTCTTCATTTCCATATAAAATCGAGTTTATGCTTAACGTAGCACCTTCTATCTTTACATTGCACAGAGAATATCTGAGACCCTCAATGCTGATAGTAAGGCCAGGGCATGCCCAAATGTGTGTCTTTGAAATTAGGAGAGATGATACCATTGGTTAGAAAGATGACTGGCTTTGAATGGTTTTGTGCTTTTTAAGTATAAAGAACTTTGTGAATGATTTTTTTAGCCACCTTAATTAGAGTAAATGAATCACTCTGGGACTCAGTGAGCCCACCAGTTTTCATTCTTGGGATCTGAGGGAGTTACCCTGCTACAGACTTTCTCTCTCTGGGGGAAGAGAAGGAGGTGTGTATATGTGAGGGGAGGAGTTTCTCAGTGCTCAGAATCTCTCTGTGTGTCTCTGTCTCTGTGTGTCTCTCTGTATCTCTCTCTGTGTCTCTCTGTCTCTGTCTCTCTCTCTTTCTCTCCTTCACCCAAGCTGGGAGTTAAAAACTTGACTGCCTCTGCCGTGCTCTGTCAACCTTCAAATAACAGAAATTCATCAAGGAGTAAGTCATTTTTTCCAAGGACATGTACATCCTTGAGGAAGAACTTCCCTCCCCTGAATCTTCTTTCTCCCCAACAGTTATGGAAAATGACACCAAAGCATCCACTGGAATGGCCCAAAAGTGAATGCGAGTTTGCCACCAGAGACGTCAATGAACAACAGAACATCGCTTTCTTGCAGTCAGGGACCATTGTAAACCTGACTGACAGCTCCTTCTACAATGCTTCTCCATCTTGGTGACTGACAAAGCACAGCCTCAGCAGATATTATATAGTCTTGGAAGAGGGGCAGGAGGAAGTGGGGTATGAGAAGTGGGTAAACTCCCTCTCAGCACAGTTCTTGGAACACAGTAAATGTACATTTACGTAGTAAAAGTACTTAATAAATACTTCATCATTCACTCTCTTCCAATATGCACACAGGCCAGTTCTAACTTGTACCTGCTCTATTTTTCTGCTCATGGAAGAGGCACCACCATGCACCCTTGCTCATTAACCTCCCCTCCCCTGCCACAGAGACCTGTGAGAGCACAAATTCAACTCATTGAGAGACCCCAGAAGGGCAGGGGAAGGCGAGTGCATCCCTCTTCCCAGGAGGATTTGGAATTGAGAAACACGTTCATCTGATACTTGTCAACTGACACTACAAGATTTAGAGGTACAAAGGACTTTGGAAGCCACCTAGTTCAGAATTTGGAGTCAGCTTTAATTCCTCATTCTCCCTCATCATTCACATCCCACAAACCACCGTTCTCTTCCTTTATCCTTAGAGTCTCCATTCACATCTTAGGTGAGTCTGCAGATTTCCAATTTTCCAAAGACTTTCTCAGTTATGTTCATGGAATACAAACATGTCTATGGAAGGTATATGGATGTATAAAGATTATAAGGAAAGAGAACAGAGCTAATATCCACAGCAGGGAAGAATTCTCAGAAAATCCATGAATTCTGCCGACTCTTTGGATTCTTCTACTGTGAAAAATAAGCATTTTGCTAATTTAAGTTAGACCTTGTGCCTTCATGGCAAAGTAGAAGAGGTTGTACCTCTGTCTCAGTTATGAAATAGGACATACATGAAGTTGGAAAGCATTAGCATTTACTTTTAATAGCAGTATAGTATCTTCCATAAAACAAACAAGTGTTCTTGACAACAAAATGGAAATAGCAACCTTCCTCGTGCCTTCTCTAATCAGTCTTCCCCACTGAAGACAGTGACTGCTTTGTTGTTTGTCTACAGACATGTATTTGCACAAATATACACTTACAAGACTGTACATCTCCAAAGGGTGGAGGGGTGACTTACTTCAGTGTTTCTCCCATTGTAGTTCGGAGCTTGTTGATTCAAACCGAACTGAATTGTTGTTGTTTGTCCTTTGTTCTCAGAGGGGACCATAACATGACAGGGCAATGGTGTGGCTTATAACAAGCCCATTCCCACTCCAGTTCATCCTTCACTCAGTATTATCAGTGATGTTCCTAACTTCCTAAAGTGAAGGCTTGACCATGACCCCTCCCTACCCAAACTCTAGGGGCTCCCTGTCACCTCCAGGATCAAATAGAAAATCCTCTATTGCATTCAGAGCCTTTTATAATGTACCCCCACCTTCCCTTTCCAGTCTTGGAACACTTTATAGCCCTCCATGTGCTCTGCAATCCAGTGGTCTGCTTGCCATTTTTCAGACAAGCTACTCTGGGCATTTGGGAGAGTTTTCTATGCTCTTCCTCCTCTTCTCTGCCTCCTACTTCCCCTAGCTTTCTTCAAGCTAAAATCCCACCTTCTCTAAGAAGCATTTCCCAATCCCTCTTAATGCTAACATCTTCTCTCTCTTGACTATTTCTGGTCCTGCATAGGACTTATCATGTTGCCTCCCTCATTAGAGTGTGAGCTCCTTGAGAGCTGGGATTATCTTTGTATCTTCTTACACATAGTAGATGCTTAATAAATGTCTATTTATTGATTAGATTGGTTGTCCATGACTCAGTCATTCAGCACCATCAGAATAATATTGTTATTTAAAAGGTGAATTTTTATTTCGGGGAAAAAGCTAGAATCCCTAAAAGAACTTTGCAATTTCCCAAAGACAATTCAGCCTACTCTTTTCCCTTCTTCTTCCTGTTCAATTCTGGGCCTGATTCATTATCCAATTGCAGTATCTTTCTAAGATATATATAAAGAGACAGACAGACAGACAAGTACATAGATAGATGACAGATGAATGGATAGATGGATGGATGGATAGACAGAAAGACAGATAGATGACAGAGATGAAATACATAGGATAAAGATGATACAGATAGACATAGATATACATAAACTAATGGATAGACTATATAGGTTTTCCATTCAATTGTATATCATATTCTAAACAATAGACATTTTCCATCCATGAAAATCTCCCATCCTTCTTAGAAGCGCACAGTTCATTCTTTGTACTTGTGTCCCCAGCCCATAGCACAAGGACTGGCATACAGTAGATGCCTAATAAATTCTTGATCATTGATTTGATTGATTCATCTACTACACTTATCCTATATGGATAATTAAGTCACACACTTTATAGTGATTGTGGATCTCACCTAGGAGGCTTCAGTGTTCCAGAGCTTGGTGTATCAGAAAACAATCTGAAAACAAAAGCAGCTAGAGGACCTTTCCATCTATATAGAATACCACCTTAATTTGAATTCTGTGCTTAATCTCCTACATAAGGGTAGTGAATGCATTATGTGAGCATACACTAAAAGTTCTTGGCAAATATCCTGTAAAATATGTTTTGGATACATGTTTATGGGTGTATACATACACACATATATAGCACTAAGACTTTGGGGAAATTCTGTGTACATGTACATATATATTAGTGCACATATAATATTATATTGTTATATATTATACATAGTATGCATATTATATATTATACTGTTATGTGTATATATTATATATTATAGACTTACAGACATATACGGCACTAAGACTTTTGGGATACTTTATGTGTACATATGTAAATATATGTGTGTTTATGCTCATATAGAATAGGTATTTATTATAGATTATAAATAATATGCATATACAATATATGTGTATTTATATTTATATAGGTGTATGTTATAGATTATATATAATATACATTACGTATTTATATATGGCACTAAGACTTTGAGAGGACACTTTGTATGTACACATACAATATATATGTATATGTTTATATAGAATATATGTTATGTATATGTATGTGCATATACATGGAATATATGTATATGTACATATATATGTATTGTATATACATATATGGAATACTTGGTGTACACACAAAATATGTGTATATATGTCTATATAATATACATGATAAATAAGGTATATACTATATATCTATGTATATACTATATCTATATATAGAATATATATTCTATATACTATGCATGATATATAATGTATATAATATATACATATATACATGTATATGTACACATAGAAATATAAATGTCACTAAGACTTTTGGGACACTTTCTGAACACGTACATATATGTTTATGTTTAATGTGTGTATATTATATGTGTGTGCATATGCATATATGTTTATGTGTGCATATGCATATATATGTTTATGTGTATATATGTATATATACACACAGTGTTTCAAAAATCTTAGTGCACTTTTAAGCTACTAAAACTGCATGAGTCCACATGCATGCATGCATGTCCATGCATATGTACACACGTACACACACATACAAACTTATAAAAAGTATTTAGGGTCTGAAGATAATTCAGTGACAGGCATATCTGTGCTGCTGACTGCTGAACATCCGACAATCCAACAGTATGGTGCAGTAGGGAAATACTACATTGGAAGCTAGCAAGCTTGGGTCTGGCCCAGGTTCCGCCCTTCACCACAGGTATATTAAGTTCTTGTGTAAACGATTTCATCCCTTCATGTCACAGTTTCCTCTTTTGTAATATGAGGGGGCTGTACTAAATGATCTCCAACGTCCTTCCAGTTCTACCCAAGATTCTTTTCTCTGATTCTGATCCCTTTTCTCAGTCTATAGAAGCTTGCCCACATGAGGGGAAAAAAAGGCATTGCTGACAAGGTCCAGGTGAGACCTGTGAAAATGCAGAAAATCATTGTGCATTTGAAGAAGTCTGGGAATAATGTATACATAATTTCTTCTTACTGCAGATAATCAGAAAGTAGTAAAATAATCAACCTATTAGAAGATTTTTGCAAATATAGTAATAATAGGAAAAAGTTTGAGAACTTTCCCTGAATGAATTTGAAAGTCAGAGAAAATAATTTTATATCCCCCTCAGTATTTTTCCTCATAGAAAGTCATTAATAAACATGTCTTGAATGAGTGAACTTAGATATAGATTTGATTTATCCCACTTAGATGCAGATTTAACTTATTTTGTTTAACTCTACAGACCTGCCTATCTGTGAACAAGCAGGTTCCTGAATATGGATCCAATTATCGATAATATAATACTTTTGACTGCCGGATTCTCTTCTTCTTTCATCCCTTGCCTATGGTCTCTCACTATCACTCCCTTCTCCCTAATCACCTCTGCACCTCCTGCAGCTGAAGCTAAGCAGTCAGTCCATTGCTTTGATAGCTGTCCACCCTGATGTCATCAGTCCTCTTGGAGAATGAAGGTTGAACAACCACAGGATTGCCACTTGTAATCACAGATGAGATCCAAATCTTGGCCTGCCATCTTGTGGTCCAGGCTCTTCTGTGCCAAACTGGATGGGCCGCAGTTCCTGCTGGGAGTGACGACTCCTTCTGGACAGACCAGCCTTCACAGGAGGCTGACCTCTCCTCCGGGCAATGCTGATTTTGAAAACTGTCCACCTCATGGTGGGGCCAGTGTCCCCTTCTATGAACCAACAGAAAGATAGGGGAAGAATGTCCTATAAAAATAGAAGCTGAGTGATTTAAAAAATGGGAAGGAGGCCAGTGCAAAAGGAGTGTGAACTCAGTGCTGATAGCATTTCAAGGCAAACACTCTTCCATTAACATTAGGGAAAAGTCCATCCACCCAGCATTGGTGCTTAAAGGCAAGCCTTCCTTCTCGACAGATGAAATGCACAGTGACATTAAGGGCACACACCCCTGTTCTCCTGCAAACCTAGCCAAACCTTTACTATCGGGCAAGTTCCTTCCAAATGGAAAACATCTGGTTTCAGCTGCATTATGAGCTACTTGAGTTCCAATAAAATAAAATAAACACTAGCAAGAGAAAGATTCAGGAAAAAAAATAGGCAACCAAGAAAGGTCACTTTTGTTCAAGATAGATTCATCAGAATATGAAAATGGAGAGTGAATTGTTCTGAATACACTGTAATTCATGGCAATTTGGAACTCAAGTCATACATTTCTTTTCTTACACCACCTTTCCACCTCCTTCCCATCCTCCAGGATCAGATTTTCTCAATCCAAGTCCAACATAAAAGTTGAAGCTTTGCTTTCTTTCATCCACCAGGATTTTTAGAGGAGATGGGGTGCAGAGAGAGAGAGAAAGTGGGCCTTGAACTGAGATTAAGCAAATTTGTAACAAGCCCATATCGCAGTTTCAGCTGCAAAATGAAAACTCTAGTCAGTCAATGTACCTCTCTCCTTCAATAACAGCCATAAATGTCATCTGCTCTGCTGAAACAGAAATACAGGGCCTGTTTCATGTCTCCTGAGGCTGCTGAGGGAGATGAGAAATGGACCCAAAGAAAAGAGAAAATTGTTTCCAAAACTGCAATGCTGGGCAGTCTCAGAGTTTAAAAAAAAATCCAGTAATTGCTGAACATCCAATTTTTATCTATCAAAGGACCCCTCTGTTGAGTTGTCTCATCTCAGGGCCACAACAGAGCTTTTGATGCCATGTGATGCAGCCAGAAATACTGCTGAGTATTTTCTTTTAAAAAATATTCCAGAAAAGACAATTATTTTATTTAAAGATTGACTAAAATGTACAGAAAACTGGACTTAGGCTGCTGGTGAATGAGAGGAGAAAGAAAGACAGACAGATAGAAGTAGAGAGAAAAAGGCAGAGAAAGGGGGAGAGAAAGAGAAAGGGAGAGAGAGAGAGACAAAGAGAGAAAAGAGAGGGAGTGAAAGAACACATTATTTAATGGGCAGGAAAAACTGAATTGGATCTGTTATTCTTGGCTGTCCACCAAGCACAGGTAGTTTCTGCACGGAGGAGGAACCTGGCAGAGGCTTATGACATTGAACTGCTGAGCGAAAAGGAATGTTTGGGGCCCATGTCTCCATTGTACTACTCAATTGAAATATTTAGAGGCATTAAAATAGAAATATGCACACATGAGATTGTCCCTGAAGGATCTGATTTCCCTGCCTCTTGTTTTTCACCTTTTCCTTCTATCCTTCATACAGAAGCCAAAGCAATACTTTGAAAGCTCAGGGCTGATGATGCTGCCATCTTGCTTACGAACATTCAGTGACTTCCTAGCACCTCAAGGACAAAATATCAATTCCTCTGGCGTTTAAAGCACGTCACCCTTTGGCGTCAGCCTACCTTTCCTGGCAGATTGCGTATTAATCTCCTCTGTGCACTACTTTGCTGCCGAACTGGCCTTGCTGTTCTCCATGCATGACAGTTCATCCTCCAACTCCATGCCTTTGAACAGGCGCCTTACGCCTGAAATACACTTCTGCCTCCCCTCTGCAGCTTAAAATCCTGGGTGTCCTTTGAGGACCAGCTCAAATGCTGTCCCCTACATAAGGCAACACTCTCCCCTACAGTTGATGGTACTCATGGATCTAGGAAATCATTTGGGATTGTCTATTTCTTTATATTTAATTTTTAAAATTTAAATTAAATTAAATTAAAATTTTAAATTAAAATTATTTAATCATCCCCTCCAAAAAAATAGAAAAAAATAAACTTGTTGATAAATAAAGACATTTCTTGCTCGAGGCACAGCATTTTCTCTTTCGTTGTTATTGTTTGCTTTCCTTTCTCATGTTTTTCCCTTTTTGTTCAAATTCTTCTTTCATAACATAACTAATGTGGAAACATATTTAATATGATTACACATATATATAGCCTATATCAAACTGGATGCTATCTTCAGGAGTGGGGGAAGGGAAGAGGGGAAATTTGGAACTCACAGTCTAATAAAATTGAAGGTTGAAAAGTAAAGATAAATAAATTAACTGTTTATTTTTAAAAAAGAAAGAAAAAGATTTCTTTGTTTTGTCTCTTTAGGTCCAGCACCTGCACAGTGCCATACACACAGAAAGCACCTGGTGATTGTTTGTTGGACCAATGAATGAATAAATGGAGATTCTAATGGTCTGACAGATTTTTACAAAGAAAAGTCTATCAGTTAAATAATTAGAAATAACTATTTTCAGAACTTTCCAAATGAAAGAAACTTGTCAGACTTGCATTTTACCTGAAAACAACATTGAAAATCCTAATTATAAAAGTTTTGCTAAAACCCCACAGTGCTTTGCTGTGCTGGGTTGTTATTCTAAAAGAAGAGATAAAATTCCAATCAATAGTTATCTACTGACTTCTTGGTCAGCCCGCTGGACTGACTACTTTTAGGAAATCTTAGGATATTTTGAAGTAGAAAGCCCAGAATGGCATTTCAGGGAAACATCTTTCCCATAACCCAAGAGAAACAGAGCTATTTATAATGCCTGAGAGGAGAGACAAAAGTATTGCAGCACAAATCTCCCCTTGCCACCCTGTGCCTCTTTTTAAGACCTCTGCACTGGTTGTGACAGGTTTCAGTTCATGGAATGAAGACTTCCCAGGTCATACTGAGGCCAGAATGGCAGTTCTCAGAATGCTCAGTAATTCCTCTTCTGGGAGAGGCCTGGGCCTCCAAATGAGAATTCTGAAAGAACAAGAACTGTGTTGAAAGTGTTGTTGTAACATTAGATTTTGCACATTTGGAACAGAACCCCATTTGACTGGAGTCCCTTTTGAAAATGTATGTAGGCTGCGTGATTGAAATTCTCCTCCTCCTCCGGGAGAGGATCAGCAAGTTGCCCAGGTCAACAGCCTGGCCCTGAACATGTCCCCACCCCACAGAGACTTCCACTCTTACTCCCTCCTTTATTTCCAAGGATTTGCCATTCAGTGATGATAGCCTCTGATGTAGGAAATAGAAGGCAGACTTCTGAGACTTTAGTTAAAATCTTGCTTCTGACACATACCAATGATGCAACCTCTCACAAATTACTTAACCTCCTAAGCTCCTTAGGCAGCTCTCTAAAACTAAAATTTAGATACATGAACCCCAGATTGGCACTGGGGGAGGGAGTTTCCATAGTAGGAGTTCTCAATGCCAACGAAATTACAAGAAGACACCCACTGCCGAAAGAATCTATCCAACCAAATTTGACTTGCTCATCAAGTTCAATCACCATTAGTGTATCAGTTAGCAGTATAGATCAGGGAAGGGTAACCTATCATGGCCCTCTAGGTCCTCAAGTGAAGCCCTCTGACTGAATCCAAACATCACAGAACAAACCCTAGCCCTACTTGTAGGTCAGTGCTGCTTCTGCTGATAAACCAATGACTACAAGAACATAGAAGTTTACAGCATTCCCAGAGTTCTATTGTCCTACCAGGATGCCAGTAACTCTTACCATTTAGCTCATCCCTTTGGACAAAGGTATTGTTAAAAAAAAATCTTGTTAAAATGCAAATACATTGTCTGGGAAACTGAACTATATTTGAGGATTCTGTATTAATAAAGCTCCCTAAAGAGAAGTTCACTTTCCCTCTTTCTGCCAATGTCATGGTTGTTAAGCCATCACTACTGTGCCTAAGGCTGATTATCCCTTCAACTATCCAGTGACAGGGGATAACCAATAGAAAATTTTGAGTCAGAGGGCCAGGGGGTTCAAATCTCTGGTCCACAGCTCTCCTGGATAGCCATGGTGTCCACAAATGTTAAAATACATGGGGCATGGGAAGACTATGGGACCCCCCAAATTCCTTCAAGCTCAAATTCTATGATCACTATGAGTAATGCAGAAGATGGGACATGCTCTTCTCCTCCCATCCTGCAACAACAAGGACCTCGTCATACACAGGAAGGCCAGTTTTTCAGATTCTTAAATATGCTTTGCTGAAAGGAAAGCAACATTTGAGGAGTCAACAATCTACTTTAATTATATCATTCCTTTCATTGAGGGGGGAAAAGTCAGTACTCTGAACATCAAAGAAAATACAAACAAATTACGAGGAGAAATTACAAACGGAAAGATCAACAGACAGGGCTTCCAACTATCTGATCAAAGACAACACATATATCATTACCAGAAAGAGAAGCTCCAACATCTGGATTTCCAAAGCCAGGGCACTCCAACCTAGTGGCTGCCCAGAGTCTGATCTGGCACTTGGACCTTCCCCCAAAAAATAAGTCCCAAAGTAAAACCTCACTTCACAGTCTATATACACTTTTCAGAGCTAGAGGGCACTACCCCTCATGACCCAGTGTCTCATTAGAAATTTACAAAAGGTATCTGAGGCCTATTAATGGGTGGGGGAAGATCTTTAACTCTTCCTCCTACCCATCATTAATCTTACATTAACATTATAGTCCCCGCTTGGAACTAATATAAGAAGGTGACTCCGGGCAGTAGGTAGAAAATGAAAACCTTCCATAATTATTCTGGAAACAACTAAATCCTTACATTATCACTTACAAAAAAATTTTCCTGTCATCTCATAACTAAAATAGGGGACCAAGGAAGGGAATTTCCAACTGCAGCTGGGACAGATCCAGTGGACCTGATGAGAGTAGGAATAATTAAACCACTGATATCTCCTAACCTGATTAAACAGACTAATTTGCTGAAAAGGATAGAAAAGTATTCCATCTAAGTGGAGGGGGTCAGAAAAGCCAGAGGAAAGTCTAGCTTATGAAATATTGTTTTGGGAAGGTAGGTACCAAAATGTCCCTGGGCAGCCAAGGGACATTATGAGGATATTGTATTATAGGATCAGAGAAAGAGCACTAACAGAGGAATGAATGAATGAACGAGCTAATTAGAAATATTTGTTAAGCACTTACTATGTGCCAAGCACTAGGTTAAATGAGGAGCACACAAATACAGAATTGAAGCTAGTCCCTGGCCTCAAGGAGCCTACATTCTAATGGGAGAAGATAACATATATAGAGTAAAGGTAGCCAGGAAAACATATTTTGGCATGGAAAGGTACAGGAAGGTGAATGAAGTTGCAGGAGAATATATTGACATACTCTTTCCAGGAGCCTCTACAGAATTAATCTGATTATGATTCCACAACTGAAAAGAGATCAAAGGTACTTGCTGGCAGTATGGTAGCGAGTGAGGAGGTCTATCAATTAATAAACATTATCAAGTGCCTACTATGTGCCAGACCTCAAGGACCTGCCCTCAGGGACCTTACAATCTAATGGGGGAGAGAATATGCAAACAAATGTATACAAAACAAGATGCATCAAGGATAAGTAGGAAATGTTTAACAAAGAAAAGACACCAGAACTAAGTGGGATCGGAGGAGACTTCCAGTAAAAGATGGGATTTTAGTTGGGACTTAAGGAAGCCAGGGAAGTCAGTAGGCAGAGATGAGGAGAGAGAATATCCCAGGCATGGGAGACAGGCAAAGAAAATGTCCAAAGCCCAGAGATAGTGCTTTATTGGTGGAGCAGTCAGGAACTCAGAAGTCAATGTTCCTGGATTGAAGAATAAATACATGGCCAGAGAGAGAAGTGATGAGATGACCCTGAAGACAAACCCTATCTACCTCCTATTTTGCCAAGGGCCGAGCTCTACCAAAGAGAACCCTAGGATTGACGTAGAATCCATTTCTTAGGAGATAAAGTGCTTTTTGACGATGATGATGATGGTGGTGTTGGTGGATGAGGATTAAGGCAACTCTTACAGCGATTGGCTCATTTTCTCCCATCCATATGACCTGTTTCAGTGAGCATACGGCTTTGAAATCAGCTTTGTTTTCTCTCTGGTTTTTGTCTTGCTTTCAGCTATATAACTGTCACAGCAGATAGATCCCTAACGAGAAAGTGACCCTTGTCCCCTGAAAATGGCCCTAAGATTCTGAAATTGGGAGTGTCTACGCCCACACCAGGGGACAAGGTGAATAGTAGAAGTAGTCAGGACCTCTGTTCCTCCAAGCTCCCTGATGTACATCTAGGGACAGAGATTCTAACTCAATACAAAACTGGCTCCTACGAGCATATGGAAATCTGGAAATGTAGTGGATTTTGAGCACCAGAGAAGCTCACACAACGACAGCAATCTCTGCCTTTGGAAAAAACATGTTTCGTTTGGGGGACTATCATCAAAGCCCCTTCAGGAGTGAAACTGAAGAGAGTGGCTTTCTGCCCTCTAAACTTGAAGCACAAGGGTCTGTGCAGTCTGACATTTCAGATCCAACATTCCCTAAGTACAAAGCCACATTGCCCTCTGCCGATGTTACATTTTCTGAAGTCACTCTGAAGCCTAAATCCAAGGGGTCCAGAGAGTTTAACAACAGTTCCCTTTGTTCAAGAGGCAAGAATTTGATAATTAGAAAACAGGGAAATTCCTCCAAACCCATCTGGGATAAGAGATGCCTAAATGCTCTTTAAGGTAAACATCCCATGTAGCCGTGTCAGTCGGCTCCAAAAAGTGACCTGGCTCTCAGCTGCCTAATGAGGCGAGAGTTCCTGGCCACCTCCGAAGGAGTGTACTTTTCAAATGCTGGCTGTACATCTTTTTGAAGTCGTTTCATCTTATTCAGCTTTCATTAGTATTCCAGCTGAGAACTTTGCTCTCCTTCCCCTCCCTCTTTAGGACATGGGCTGTAGGCCTTTCCAAACCCTAAGAGCCTTCCAAGTTGCAGTTGGGCCAAAGTCTCTCAGTTCACCAACCCAGACCACTCACTAAGGAAGCCTTCTGATATCTGGGATTGGAATGTGAGACTTGTTATTAACAAGTGACCCACACCTCTAACTTTAACTGTGAGATACAGATTTGGATGGGATATGCCCAGGTTACTGACAGAGGAAATGTCCTTTTCTCACTTAGGTAGTATGGCTATTTAGAGGGAACTGAATTAGGCTGTTTTGGATCCATCTCCTGTTCCTTAAAAGGAATATCTACAGAGGACAAGTAGAGAAAGAAAGGAAGGAATAAAATTTTTATGAAATATGCACAGCTATGACATTCCCAGTACCAGTCATCCCTTTGGGTCACAGTAGTGGTGGATTTATGGCCAAATAGAACAGTTTGCAATAAAGCCAGTGCAGGGAGGCATAGACATTCCATACTTGCCCCAAGGAAAAGAGGCACTAATGAGTGAGAAGATTCCAGGCTCGGAATTCAAGCTTCCTAAGCCTTTCATTAATTTACTCATGGCCACTTGACTGAACAAAGTGAGGGGACCACAGGTCCATGGAGGACTGATGGTAAGAATGTCAGCTAATGTTCACTATCCACTGCTCAGGCCTTCAAAGAACTCACAGGACAGGAGCAGAGTTCAAATTCAAAATCAGGACCTATGACTCCAAGTTCTGAGGTCTCTCCATCACACCACCCTGTCAAGATGAGATGAAAGCCATTTATCACATAGTTTTAGCCTGTCCTGCAGTCAATAACAGCAATCACCATGTGAATTATAAGAGATGTGACCACAAAATGACTTTTTTTCATGACAAGTCTCACTACTTTGGAATATTGCTACATGTACAGTCTCAGCTAGCACCTGCACAAATCCACACTCATCGAAATCACTTGGCTATTTTCTCCCTCCTAAAATCCATGGGTTCATAGTAACATTTTTAAAGTTGTACTAATTGTACTGTTCATAGTACAGTTCTTCAAGCTCAAGAATTTTCAGAAATTTTTTAGCTTGGAAGGATATCAATGAAATTTTCTGTTTCAGAACGATAATTTCATCAATGATATAGAAGTTCTCTTTCTCTCTCACTGTCTCTGTGTCTCTGTCCCTCTGACTCTCTCCTTCCCTTCCTCTCCTCTCTCATCCCCTCTCCTTCTCTCCCCTTCTCTGCTTTTTCTCCTCCTCTCCTTTCACTCTCTTTCATATCTCCGTCTCTCTGTCTCCCTCACTTCCTCTCCTCTCCCCTCCCCTCCTCTCCCCTCTTCTCCCTTTGTCTTCCTCTCTTTCTTCCCCCCTCCCCTCTTCCTCCCCCCTCTCTCTGTCTTTCTCTTTATCTCTCTATCTTTCTCTCTGCGTTTCTGTCTCTTTCTGGCTCTCTCTCATCTCTTTCTCCCTGACATACTCTCTATGTCTCTGTCTGTCTCTCTGTCTCCCTTCCTTCCTCTTCTCTGCCCTCCCCTCCTTCTCCCTCCTCCTCTCCATCTCTCTGTCTCTCTCTCCCTTTCTTTTTCTCACAGTGCAGATCAGAAATTTATAACAGGCAATTTCTCTTCTTAAGAGAGTTGTCTGGGGCACTGAGGGTTTACATGACTTGTTTATACAACCAGTTACACAACCATTATGTGTCAGAGACAGGATTTGAACCCAGTCTTCTGATTCCAGGATTGGTCTTTTTTTCAAGTATACCATGTTGCCTCACTGGAGAGCACTGCAGCACCACTCACCATTTCTGTAACATCCCAGATGAGAATTCCCTTCTGTGGTCACCGCTCCCCCATGCTGTCCTCCCTTTTCAGAATATAAGCTCTTTCAGGACAGGGACAGTCTCTCTTTTTCTTTCCCCCGCTCAGGGTTTAGCACAGTACCTGTCACATAGTAAATGCTTAATAAATGATTTTTCATTCATTTACTATAAGCAGCTGCTTACTGGCTACTGTCAGAGAAAATTTCTAATAATTGACTGTTTCCTGAGGAATAGGAGATCTCCTTGTGTTCTTCCTGGTTGCTTAAGCAGCACCTCCTTAACAGTCTGGTACTTTCTTGACTCTGTGACCTGGTCAAGTAGAAACAGAACATCCCTCCCGGGGTTATAAAAGACACAATCCATGTCACACATTTCTACTGAGATGATAAGTATTCAATATGACATTCTGAGAAAAAAAAATTACATCAAAGCAATTTTCCTCAGGACTATTTCTGGATCTTGTATGAGTCACTGACTTCTAAAGTGCCTGCATCCCTAATGAAGGTCTTCAGTACACAATATGCCAGGCATTCTACACGATCCTTTTGAAATGCAACTTCAAGAAATGCCTGGCTTCTATCAAAAAGATTTGGGAAGCTTATTAGTAGTAGGTCCAGGGTGTGGCATTACAGTTATAGCATTCAAAATCCTCCCACATCAGCCAACACAGCTTTCTATTCATGGTACCCACAGACATGGAGAAGGAAGACACTGTCAGAGATGTCCAAAGGTGGACTTTACTATGGATTCCCAGATGCCTTTCACCTCACCAGTGCTACTGACTTTGCTGTATCAATTATGGGAAATGGAAAGACGTGAGGAATCAGAGTGGTACAGTGGAATCTTGTGTCTGGAACTGGGGAAGGACCTAATTTTCAATCCCAGCTCAGCCACTTCTTACCTATGTGAGCATGGGCAATTTATATCTTCAGTTTCCTTATCTGTACAATGAAGAAGTTAAATTAAGTGACCTCTATGATCTGTTCCAGATCTAAATCTATGATAGTCTTGAGACACTGCTGTTTCTCAGTCATTTTATTTGTATCCAACTCTTTGAGACCTTCCTTGGGGCTTTCTTGGTAAAAGTATTGAAAAAAAAAAAGTACTTGCTGTTTCCTCCTCCAGCTCATTTTACAGATGAAGAAACCGAGACAAACAGGGTTAGATGACTTGCTAGTTAGTATCTGAGGTCAGATTTGAATTTAGGGAATAAATCTCCCTGACTCCAGACAGGCCCAGCACTCTTCACCACACCATCTAACTGCCCTGAAAAGGTAGCTTACACCATGTACGAGGGGCAGCATCATTCAATGACTAGGGAGCTGGTCTAGATGCCACCAGGACCTGGGTTTCAATCCTAGCTTTGACACTCAAGGGCTGTGTGACCCCAGGAAAGTCAGAGAGAAGGTACTGCTGATATCTCTTTATGCCAATGAAATTAAAAGTTCAGTCCTTATCACTGTGTATGATTGGCACTATTACTTCACAACTTTCTGTAAATTATATAGCGCAGACCACAGTCTTAGAGACTGCTCAGCCTTATTGTCTTTGAAAGATTGGGGAGGTGAGAGGAAGGGAGGTGTGGCAGAGACTCAGGGGCCCCATAGACAAAGAAGTTAGTCATACTAGCAGAGGTAGGAATTAGCCTCCTCTCTTTGTTATTTCAAAAGGAACTATTTTCTAATTATTGCTGGAGGTCTCTAAGGCTCCTCAAATCATTTCATTTAATAATATCTCCCATTATTGAATTATTTATCAGGGTAATTATTTGTTCTACCTGCCTCACAAAGATTATTAATGGAATTAAATGAGAGGCCTTGAAAAAAGACATTTAGAATTAGAGAGCACTCTGTAGGATAATGGGATTATCTCAATTTTGTATCTAAAGAAATTGGGGCACAGAAAATTTAAACAATTTTCCCAAGCTCACAGAGGCAGTAAGCAGTATCAGGATTTGAACCTGGCTTCTCTGACTGAACATCAAAAGCCCTTCTCACTGTCTATACTGGATGACTCTAGGTAATATGGGTATTTTCTTTCTCCTTTTAAACATTTTAATTGGTATCTTGTGTTTTAGGTTACCTTTATTTTACAATATATTCCTTCCTTCTCCGCTATTCAGAGAGAAATCCCTTATAATAAAGAAAAACCAAAAGAGAGGGGAGAAAGAGGTTGACAAAACTATAACATATGACTGTACTCATTGTGTTCCACACCTATGGTCCCAGTGGAGTCATTTTCTATTAATGTCTTCTTTTGTTTTAGTAAATAACAAAAAGAAACAAGAACAAAAACGTCACTGTCATTTTCTTTCATGTCTCTCTTTCTTTGTGGGCATGGGGTCTGAATCCAAACATAACAAAACCAAGTGTTTGGTTAAAATCTGGATTACACATTGATTGGAGAATGGCAAAGCAGATTGTGGTACACAGAGATGATGGAATACCACTGTTCTCTAATAAATGATGAGTGGGAAAAATGCAAAGAATCATGGAAAGACTTATAAGAACTGATGCAAATTACAGCTAGCAGAACCAACATAAAAAGACATACACAATGAACCTGACAATGAACAAAACAATCAAGACTGAATGCTACAAAATTATCATGACCAAGTTTGATCCCAAAGAGAATGAAAAGATATCTCACCCCACCAATGTCTTTGCAGAGATATGGTGTCATGGATATGGAATGCTGCATACAATAATGGACTGGGTCAACATATTGCTTGGATTTGCTGTGTTTTTTCTTTCTTTTCTTTTCCTTTCTTTAGCTTCTTGCTTTAAAGGATGGCTGTCAAGGAAGGATAGCAGCAGGAATGCATTGGGGAGGACAGGTTTTATGTAAACAATCCAGAAACATAGACCCTGAGTACAAATCCAACTTCTGTGGGACAAAGAACTTAGTTTCTCTGGTTTTTGTTTTTCTCTTTTGTTTTGTGTTTTATTTTTTGTTATGATCTCTTAAATGATGGTTTTGGATTAGATGAACCCTGGTAGAATCAGCACTTTGGTACCTAACATTTCATCATTACCTGACATCAAAGGTTTCTGTCAATTGGTGCCACCATTTCATATAACCACCTCTAATAGGGAAGTGCAGGACCCAGCTCATCTCCACTCACAAAGGCCAGTTCCAAAATTTTCAGTGTGAGCATTTACACTTTGAAAGTTAACAACGGTCACAAATCAGAGCTTGTTTCATTATTGACTTGTTGATTTCTAGACTTAAGAAACTGATGAAAAAAAATGTTAATAATCCAGATTAAACTTAAAAACAGGTCCCAGGCATTTTTTTTCTGGAGATATAGTTGCTAAGCATTTGCCAGAATACTACTACCTCTGAATTACAGTTTCCATATTTCTGTTACCATGGTGACCCTCTCCCAGCTTCTACCTTCCCTTCAGCACTATTACCACTACTTGTGAGATCCAAGTGCCAGGATACTAGGGGCATAGGTTGCCCTTCTCATTAATGGAGCAACTGCATCCCCATATGGCATATCTTCTGCACTATCACTGCTATTTCCCTCCTGCCCCAACATGATCACAAATGAATTTTCTTCTAGTTACGACTCTAATAAAGTCCTAGTTACGACTCTAATAAATACACACTGAAAAATAATGCCACTCATAGTTCTTACTCATGTTTTCTACCTACCAGATCTGGGAAGAAGAGTATTTCTTGTATTCGAACTTATATGGTATTCTGACAGTCCCTACCCAAACTCCTGATTCCGACTTCATCACTTCTACTTCCTGATCCTCGACTCATCCCATAAGGCTATGTTGTTCTTCACAGCCAGGGGCTGAGATCATCAGATCTAGCACAAAATTATGACCCCTCTGATAATTTTCTCAATAATTTTCTGCCCTTACAATAAATGAACTGCTCCTCTGCAGTGCTTGTGATTCAGTAGTTGAGGCTCCCTGATTATCTCATAGCAAATAACAGACTTCAATTGAACAGGCATGTAATTAAATCTGCTCAGCACTTAAGAGGGGAAACCAGTCAAATGATCCCCTAGTTTGAGTAGGTTGAGTAATCTATCAGACATCCCATAAACTCCCTGGGAAGGCCATGAAACTTGCCTTGTTAAAGAAGGTGCATAGCCTATGTGATTATTACTTGAATTAGAGGTTCTGATGTCTTTTTCTTTTGTATGGGAGGGTCAGTTCCTGTCTGGCTCTGGGCAGGGTTAGTATTCATCCATAAAACCAAAAAAGACCTTTGTAGCCAATTCTTCAGCTCTGAGCACAGCATCGAAAGTATCTCCCTTACTTAAAAAAAAAATAACAACATGCCATTATTTGCTGACAAGAACATTGATTCATCCTTTTGTTAAAATTGATCTGAAAAGAATGATATGTACTCAATTTAGTATGAAAATCATATACTACACTATAGGAAAGTAGGGGGAATAGGATAAGTGGACGGGGGGGGCATGACAGAAGGGAGGACAAATGGGAAAAGGGGGTAATTGGAAGTAAACACTTTTGAGGAGAGACAGGATCAAAAGAGATTAGAATAAATGGGGGGCAGGATAGAATGGAGGGAAATATTGTTAGCCTTTCACATCATGACTGTCATGGAAGTATTTTGCATGACTACACATGTATAACCTATATCGAATTGCTTGCCTTCTCAATAAGGCTGGGTGGGGAGGGCAGAAGCAAGAGAAGTTGGAACTCAAAGTTTTAAAAACAAATGTTAAAAATTGTTTTTACATGCAGCTATGAAATAAGACATATAGGCAATAGGGTATGGAAATCTATCTTATCCCACAGGAAAATAGAAGGGCAAGGGGATAAGAGAAAGGAGAGGTGGTAGGAGGAAGGGCAGATTGGGGGAAGGGGCAATCAGAATGCATGATGTCTTGTAGTGAGAGAAGGGGAGAGATGGGGAGAAAAATTGTTATGCAAAATCTTTTGGAAGTGAATATTGAAAACTAAAATTTAATTAATTAATTTAAAAACAGAAAAAAAAATTGATCTGAAAAACTCATGCGTCTCCCTCTTTATCTCAGCCTCCCAGTTTCTCTGGCTACCTTCAAGCCCAAACTAAAATCCTACCTTCTACAAGAAGCCTTTCCCAACTCCTCTTAATTCCAGTTCCTCCCTTCTGTTAATTATTTCTTATTTATTCTGTATGTAGCTAGCTTTGTATATATTTGTTTGCTTGTCATCTTTTCCATTAGATTGTAAGTTCCTTGAGGAATGGGACTACCTTTTGCCTTTTTTTGTATCCCCAGTAATTAGCTTCATACCTGGCACATAGTAGGTGCTTAATGTTCATTGTGTGATTGCCTACTTCTGGGTGCCCACAGTGCCTGGCTTAAAGTAGATGTTTAATAAATGTTTATTGATTAATTGATTGCATATGAGTATTCACTGGAGGCTGCACACTTGACATTGTTTTATGCCTTGTTTATTATGACTGGAACATGTGCACAGATCTCCCTGGGGAAGACATTTTTAAGAATGTTTAGTGAGTGATTGTCCAGCTACATAAAAGTTCGACCATGGTCCTCCTGACCCTGGCAGCCTAGACTAGAAGATGTTCGGTCTGACCAGTGCTGAAGTTGTGTCTATGTGAATCAATGTTCATAGGATAACAGATTTAGAGATGGAAAGAAACTACAGATATTCTCTACCCCAACTCCTTCCCCCCAGTTTTACAGAAGAAAATACTGAGGGTCAGGTAGGATAAGTACTTTGCTCAAAGTCACATAGGTAGCATGTGTCAAGATGAGATCTGAGCCCAGATCTGCTTAACTCCAAATCTGTCTAGGTTTCTTTCTTGAGTCAGGGATAATTGCCATCACTTATAAATCATAATTAGGCACTTAAGCAAATCTGATAATGAACAGGGAACTTAGGAAGGAAGCAAAAGTTGCTCAGACAACTTGGTCTTTGCACAGAGCTGAGAAGCAACTTGATTGCATGAAAAGAGGACTTTAATGTGAGTCAGAGAACCTCTATTCAAATTCTGGCTCTATCACTTAGTACTTGTGTGACCTTGGACAAATTACTTAACTTCTTTGGGCCTTAGTTTCCTCATCGGTAAAATGGGAGGATTGGACCAGAGAACGTCTATAGTGCCTCCTAGTTCTAAACACTGATCTTCATGAGGCAGAGTGGGATTAAACAGCCTCTAAGATACCTTCTACAGGTAGGGACAGGGCATACAGCATCGGGCCTGGAGTCAGGAAGACCTGAGTTCAAATCTGGCCTCAGACGTTTATTATCTGTGTGACCCTGTTCGAATCATTTAACCCTGTTTGCCTCAGTTCCTCATCTGTAAAATGAACTGGAGAAGGAAATGGCAAACCACTCCAATATCTTCGACAAGAAAACTCCAAATGGGGTCATGAAGAATCAGACACAACTGAAAATGGTTGAAAAACAAGGTCATGCGTCTCCCTCTTTATCTCAGCCTCCCAGTTTCTCTGGTCACCTTCAAGCCCAAACTAAAATCCTACCTTCTACAAGAAGCCTTTCCCAACTCCTCTTAATTCCAGTTCCTCCCTTCTGTTAATTATTTCTTATTTATTCTGTATGTAGCTAGCTTTGTATATATTTGTTTGCTTGTCATCTTTTCCATTAGATTGTAAGTTCTGGCATCCCATGATCTCATCCTGTGGAATAGATCTTACCCATGCAGAGTATTTTGGTATTCAAACTTCACCTTGGAAATATGTAGATGGTATTTTTTTAAAAGATGCATAAAATATTTTAATTAACTTAAAGCATTGCATAAGTCAGCTCAAGTTTGCAGGCCAACAAAAGTCGATTTTACCCATAGTCAATTAGTACTCAAATTGCAGCTGACCCATGCGGTAATAACTGATGAATCCCAGTAACTACGACCATTACCGCTGCTGATGCCACCATTGTGACTTCTCCTTGGGGGATTATCTGTTATTTATGGCAATGGCAATGGCTGGCTTATCAAACACTTAACATGGGTTATCTCATCTGAGCAGTATTAAGTAGCAACAAACCAAAGCCTGGGGATGTTCATCATCACCAGAAGTTTATGAATGAGTTTTCATCTCACTGAGTCAATGCTTGCCAAGAGACAAGAAAGTGGCCAAGGATATCTCTTTCCCTCTCCCCTTACTCTAATCTAGAAAGGTTAAAGCTATAGAACTGTTCAGATTGCTTGACCTCTTCTCACTAGTTTTACACTGGGGATTAAGGCACAGAACGACTGATAAGGAAGTGGATTTGACTGTATTTGGTGAACAGCTTTGAGAGTTTCACCTTTAAGGGTGAAGAGCCATAAAGTGAGTGAAGTGGGAACACTCCTCACCAAATAAACAAACAAATAAATAAATGAAACATTATATATTTAAAGAAAACAACAATAAAAACCCTGAGAAAAGGGAAATAAATTAACAAAGAGAATTCTAAAATCAAAAGGAAAGATGAGCACTAAGTCATCAAAGAAAATATAAAATTCTCTTAACCAACATTATTGTAAGACAAAGAAACCAAGGCCTCTGGGCTCAAACATAGTCTTACAAGGCTCCCAAGAGATCGTGAAACAATAAGAAACTCCAGAATTGTTCAAACAGAAGAGGTTGAAAATACATTGGCACATGGGAAGCATATTCCCTCTGCCATGCTTTTTCATACTTCAGATCTCCTATAGAAGAGCTGGTCCAGAGGGTTCTAGCAAGGGTCCAGGAGAATGATTCTATTGCTCTGCCTTTTGAAACTCAGGAGGTCATAATGAATCCAAGACTGGGTAAAACCAGCCACAGCAATGTTCCATCTTCTGGGTCATAGATTTTTCAAAATGTAAAATATAAAATGTCACTACCAAATGATAAATAGTCAAAAATGGTTAACGTTAGAAAATGTTTCTTTTCTTTATAAAAGTACCTTTTTTTCTTAACTAACTATATTCTTGGCAAATAAGGATTCGATTCAGGATGAAACTATATGATTAGCTTTGGTTTGAGAGCAAACTTTTTGGCCAGGTTTGAAAAATCTGGTTTGGCTCTAGCAAGTTACTGGAACGCAAACTATGAAAACATTTGGGACTGAGACACTCTTTTGTGCTCAATTAATTCAAAAACATCTTTGTTTCACAAAGGAAGGAAAATGTAGCTGAGTATTTAATCCTTCCATATTGAGTAAGGCAGGGTCATGAAATGGAAAGAACCCTAATGTGTCACCAACTAGCAAGGTAATCTGGAACAAGTCACATAATTTCTCTGGACCTCAGTTTCCTCAACTACAAAATGAAGGGGTTGAACTACATAATCTCTGAGGTTGCTTCCAGCACTAACATTCTATGAGTCTATAAGATAGTTGATTAGAAGGGGTGTGGGGAGTGGAACCAAGATGTCAGAGTGAAAGTAGAGACACATCTGAACTCTTCTCCAAACCCCTTCAATACCTTTAAAAAGTAACTCTGAACAAATTTTACAGTGACAGAACCCACAAAGAGATAGAATGAGGCAGATTTCCAGCCCAGGACAACCTAGTAGGTCGATAGGAAAGGTCTGTTGCAGTTGGCTGAGAGAAGAGGGCAGTCTAGTACAGGGCACACCAGTGTAGACCAGGCCCCAGCAAAGCCCAAGAAGACTTTGGGGGACTGTATCTGGCAGCAGTGGTGGCTTACGGACTTCTCAGTCCACAGGTGCCAGAGACAACTTAAGTCAGCCAGAGGGGTCTATCAGGACTGGATGAGAGAGAAGTGCAGTCCAGAACAGGGCATGCCAATACAACCCTGGCCCCAGCAAACCACAAACAGGCCTTGGGAGTGACTGAATAGGCAGCAACGGCAGCAGGTGCTGTTCCTGGAGCTATTAGACCACAGACTGAATGTGTGAAAGTCACCTATTTCAATTTCTAGAAGCCAAGATGATGGAATATGCAGTAAGTCACTCTCACCCTCCCTTATTTACCTTGAAAAACCCAGAGAATATTGCCCCAGGAAAAATCCTGAAATAGTGGAGTCAGCAGAAAGATGAGAAAATAGCAGTTTTTTTAGCTCTGGAAGCTAGAGGGATTGAAGGAAAGGTACCTCTTGCTGTGGCTGAAAGGGAACAGAACAGGGGACATTCCCAGCAAGCCAGTGGGAAGCTTCACCTCAGCAAACCAGGGAGATCCTGAGCCCTAGGATGGTGGAACAGGCAATTACCAACATGATGCACATACCAACCACCACCTCCAGCTCCAGCTCAACACTGGATAAGCTACCAGCCTCCAGCCACTAGCACCTGAGGCCCCAGCACACAAAACCAGTAACTAGGCCCCTAGTCCCTAGCACAAGAAGCCTGGGACAGTGTCTTCTGAGCCTCAGAAGCAGAGATTAACTTTGAAAGTCAGAAAAAAAAAGACCAACGATATGAGCAAAAAGGAACAAAGGAAAACAACAACTACAGAGAAGCATCTTGTTGACAGGGAAGATGAAAAGACAAATTCAGGAGAGGACAACACTGTCAATACACCCACATCCAAAACCTCAGAGGGGAATATGAACTCTTCTCAAGCCCAAAAAACCTTCTTAGAAGAGCACATGAAGAATTTTAAAAGTCAAATAAGGGAGGTAGAAGAAAAACATAACAATTTCTTTAAAAATACAATTGACAAAGTGGAGAGGAAGTACACTAAAGAAAACAACTCCTTAAAAAGTAGAACTGAAAAGTAGAAAAGGAGGCATAAAAGCTAACTGAAGAAAATAATTCATTAAAAGACAGATCATTGTGCATAATTAAAACACGGATGTGTACATACATTCAAATGCACATTCTATACATATATACCCACATAAGAACACAGATGTGCAATCATGTATGTTTGTGTGTATACATATAGCTCCATATAGACATACACATGAGTCAGTGTTATATAGTAGATAGAGGGCTAGTCTTAGAGTCAGGGAGACTTGACGTATGCCATTTGACCACAAGCAAGTCATTGAAACTTCCAGTGTTCTGGACATGTCTCTCAGCTCATCCTTTGAATGCCCCTTTTCCTTGTTTTCACCTCTTCCTATCCCGAACTTTCTTCCATGTTCAGATCATTGGGTGCCTCTTACTGGAATCCCTTTCTGATCTCTGCTCTTCCTGCTTGGTGCATCCTCCCTCGTCAAATCATTGTGTATCATTTATAGAAGATCTACTGATCGGCACTCCTGGAGTGAATGTCTGCATCAGGAGTTGCCCATGCCAATAAATCAGAGGTTTAGGGTGAAGGTGTAAGAAAAAGAAATCCTACCATATATTCCTATAGAATGAACAGTAAGTACATTATGGATAAGAAAGACATGTAAAGTTAGAAATTTTGAGTTCAATTTTTATTTCAAATTTTTTTTTCACTATGAAATATTGACCAAGTCACAGAGCCTCAGTTTCCTCATCTACATGACAGAGTTAACTATATGGTCTTTTCCAGCTCTACCACTGTATTAATCTATAAAATAACTTGTTTAATTTTTTTTCCTTTTCTTTCTTTCTTTTTTGAGGAGGCAGTTGGAGTTAAGTGATTTGCCCAGGCTCACATAGCAAATGTCAAATTTTGAGACCAGATTTGAACTCAGGTTCTCCTGACTCCAGGGTCAGCACTCTATCCACTGTGTCATCTGGCTGTCCCTTAATTTTTTACAATATTAATCTATGTTCATCTATACATATACATAATGTATATGTACATATGTATTTATAAACATGTGTGTCTATTTATACACATATAAATATATCACATATATACACATATGTTGCACATATATAAATAGGTATAGATAGAAACATATCTCCACTTGAAAAGAGCTAGTGAAGCATCAGGAAAACAATATTGACTTTGTAATCAGGAGGGCGGATTAAGATCCTCTCAGAAAACGTATCAGCAAGGTGACCTTGTATAAGGCAGAGGACATTCCTGAGCCTGGATCTCCTCAGCTCTGAGATGAGACCAACCATGTTCATGCTACTTTCCTCCCAGAAATGTTTGCAATCTGGCAAAAGAAGCATGTGATAGACCTTGCAAATTGCTATTGATATCAGCCATGGTTAATACTATCAGACTCATCAAGAATTTACCAGTCATCCACATTAGCATTTTAGTTCTTTCAAAACCAACAATCAGCAAACATTTATAATGTCATTCTATGTGGCAGACACTTTGGTACAGACAAAGAGAGGTGCAAAGAGTGAAACAACACCCACTCACAAAGAACTTTCACCTCCATGGGCATCAAACTCAACAGATCCAAACTTTAACTTCCTCTCTTTCTCCCCACCCCATCCCAATCCTTCTTAACTTCTCTGTTACTGTCAAGGGCATGATTATCCTCTCAGTTACAGGGTGGCAGCCTTAGCATCATCCTCAATTCCTCATTTTCATTTACCCTACAAATCCAATTTAATGGCAAATCTTGTCATTTCTCATTTAGGTCACGTGTCTCCAGGCACAAAATCTCCACCTTGGGTTGTATGCTTATTCCCTCTCCTCTGAACCATTGCAATGACCTCTAATTGGCCATCTTGCCCTGTTTTCTCTCCACTCAGCTACCAAAGTAAGTTTTTTAGAGAATGGATCTGACCCCCAACATTCCAGTTTCCAGTGACTCCCTGTTAACCCCAGGATCCAATATAATAAACTCCTCTTCATAACCATCCCCCTTCCTACCTTTAGTGTACTGAAAGACTTAGAAGAAGCCCTCCATCACACTTGGGAAATCACAGATGGAGAATTTATGGGAGTAAATAAAAAAGAATCGCAGAGATAGAATTCACTTGGAAATCCATCTTGTCCTGGAGCTTTTTTATGAGGAAGCCATTTATGATGTGTTCAATTTATTTTTCTAAAATAGGTCTATTTAGATATTCAATTTCCTCTTCTGCTAATCTAGGCTATTGGTAAACATTCTTCCACTTCACTTAAATTGTTAAATTTATTGTCATGTCATTGGGCAAAATAACTCCCTATAATGGCTTTAATTTCATCTTTGTTAGTGGTATATTCATGCTTTTCATTTTTAATACTAGTGACTTGGTTTTCTTCTCTCTCTTTTTAAATCAAATTGATTATTTATTTTGTTTTTACATAAATTAATTCCTATTTACTCATCCAATTTTTACACTCAGTTTTTTTAATCAATCCTTAAATTTTTAGTATTTTCAATTTAGTATTTAATTGGAGATTTTGTTTGTTCTTTTTCTAATTGCTTACCTAATTAATTTGAATTAGTCAAACAAGTTGTGGTATATTATTGCGATGAAATTCCACTGCACTACAGGAAATGATAAGCTGAATGATCTTAGAAAAAATATGAATAAACTTGAACAAAATAATGAATAACTAAATGAGCAGAGCCAAGAGAATGTTGTATACAGTGATAGCAATGTTATTTTAAGAACAAATCATTTTTACTATTATAAATACCCAAATTAATGACAAAGGACATATGAAGGAAGATGCTGTCTGCATTTAGAGAAAGAAATGATAAATAGAAGTATGTATAGAATGATTTTGCACACACACATGCATGCACACACATACATACATACACACATATACATATGTCCAATGTTAGCAATTTCTAGGGAGGGGGAAAGGAAGAGGAAAAAGAAAAAAAGAAATTCATATGACAATTTCATTATATGTTTAAAATGAATAGTGAGTTGTACATAATAGATTTGAGTTTTGTAGACAATAATCTTTTTATTATACTATGTTAAGGAAATGCTTTATTCCATAAATTACAAATAGAACAAATTTAAAACAGAAAAATTACACAGAATGAAAGTCATAGCTATGATCAGAGGACCATAGATTTAGAGGTGGATGTGGATGAGTTATAATTTGTACCACTGAAGAGAACATCTAAATTAAAGATCATGGATCCATTGACATAAGAAGGAAAAGAGTGATGGGCATTTAAAACCTTTTACAGTCCAGTCTCAATCTATCTTTCCTGTCTTATCATATATTACTCACCTCTACACGTTCAGTGTTCCAATCCAAGGTACACTTGCTGCTCCTTGGGCTCAGTATACCATCTTCCACCTCTGGGCTTTTGCACAAACTTTTGCCCATGCTTTGAATGTCTTTCCTTCTCATGTCCACCTCTTCTAATCTCTAACTTCCTTCCAGGTTTGGAACGGTACCTTGTATAGGAAATTCTGTTCTCCCCTCCTTAATGTGTTCTCCCTCCTCAAATAATATTGTGTTAATTTATTTTTTTTTGTACATGGAGATAGTAGAATATTAGCTACTTAGAGGCAGAAACTGTTTAGTTTTTGTATTTGAAACCCCAGCACCCACCACAGTGGGGACAGCTAGGTGATGCAGTGGATAGAGCACCAGGGCAGAAGTCAAGAGGACCTGAGTTCAAATCTCACCTCAGACACTTGACACTCACTAGCTGTGTGACCTTGGGCAAGTCACTTAACCCCAATTGCCTCATCCTGGGTCATCTCCAGCCATCCTGATGAATATCTGGCTACTGGATTCAGATGACTAAACAAAGTCAAGTGCAAGTAATGCCATTATTTCTCTGATGGCATGGTCTTCTTCAGCAATGAAGGACGAACACATCCACCACAGTGCCTTAGCTTTGAAAAGGTCTAGTGACTTGAAATGTGGGGATTGAAGTGGTGGGGTGAGGCAGGGAGGAGTGTGGAGATACAGTGGTATAGAATACTATCTGAAAAGCAGCCAGATCTGACTCTTAAATATTTCACATGCAGTGTAAATTATCTTGTTCAAGAAAAATGTATAATCATCCAAGATACGTTCAACTCCAAATCTCTAGTCCTATGACAACTCCCATGCCTACCAGACAGGAAGAGAAGTTCCTTACTTAACTCTGTCCACAGAGAAAGTCAAAAACTGCTCTATCTTTTGAGGGGAGGGGGAAGGCAATACAAGGAAGCATTTATTTATATTCCCTTGCTCATCAACAATGAGATATAAAAAAAGATACCAGAGCCCTCCAGAGACTATCCTTAAGCCCGATCCACTCTCTTCATTCTGCTCAGGTCACATATTACTAGCTGTGCTTCTTCTTGCTAGGAACTAGGTCTTCTCAGCTTTCCCCTTTTGAGGTCTGACAATATCAGACCTTCTGCTTTCTAAACCAAGACAGATTTTAGTGTCATTGGAAGGATCACTTTTCCCAAGGAATGAGTTTGAATCAAGGGTGCCCTGCTCTGTTCACATTAGAAAATCATTTTCTCAGTCTAGTCAAAATAACTCATTGGGGCCCATAGTCCAAATGGGAAGCAAATGGAGAAGAGGCAAGCCATTCCCCTCAAATACCTAGAAGGTAAATTGATAGTTTTGTGTGTGTGATGTTGGATATATCATAGAATCACAGACTAGGATTAGAAGGAACCTTCAAGTTCATCTAGTCCATGCCCTCATTTTACAGATGTTCTAATTGGTTTCACCACCACCATCATCACGCCCACCCCCAATCCCCCATTAAAATTTAATCATTAGAAAACTTATCATCATGACAGAGATTACTTCAGCTTCAGTGCTCATACCTTAGCAGGTCTTGGCATCCTGGTTTGCCCTCTGATTGGAGGGCAAAATCTCCTCCCAAAATCTCCCCCAGTCAGTCCTCCTTTCCCACAGCTACTGTGTTTGGTTTGGACTCCACCATTACCATGTCCCTATGCTCTTTTTTGGGATTCCTTTTGTGAATTGTCTTTCCCATTAGATTACTAGCATCTTGAGGCCAGTTTCTTTTTCCTCTTTTTAGCAAAGTATCTGGAATATAGTAGACACTTCATAAATGTTTATTGTAATATCATTATGAATTCTTGTACAATATTTCCCAAGTGTTAAATGGCAGAGTTGGATATCTAACCAAGATCCTCTGGTGGAAATTCATCATTCTTTCCACTGGACCACTGGATATGATGGGATGAGAAGGAAAAATAAATAAATCTTTACCCAACCATGACTCTAGGTTTGTGTCCAGATGTGCATGCTGGTTTGTGTGTGTGAGTGTATGTGTGTGTGTGTGTGTAGGGAGGAGGAAAACACAGGAAACACAGAGAGGGAAGCCCAAAGTTCAGCACCTTTAAAGAAAAATAATTGCATTCCAAGCGTTAAAGAGAGTAGGAGAGGAAGCCCCTGACTTCAGAAAGATGCAGTCACACATGTGTTTGAACACATACACACACAATTTTAGAGAGAATGAATGGAAGACCTCACAGAAAGAACAACTTCTGGTTGTATAATCTAGGGAGACCATAAGCCAGTTGTGACTAATGACCAGAAGAGTTGACCCTTCTCCTCCTGGATTCTGTTTACATTAGAACGATTCACACCACTTCACAGACCATCCATTCGTTCACACCACCTCTCAGGCATCCTAGGACAACAATTTAGAGAATTCAGAAACTACAAACATGTAGCATTATGAACAGGATCACAAGTACTGCAGGGTAAGGGTCATGGGGCCAAAGAGTTCATCTACTACTGGTTGGTAATCTCATTCTACCCTAGTTTTCCTCTTCTTGCCCAAGACAGTTCTTGAGCAGAGGTTATATGAACCAGCTCAGGGGAAACTGAAGCTGAGAAGATTTTGTTCCACACATTTCAACTTGAAAGGAAGCCACTGTGTGAGTACAAAGGGGATGCTCTGGGGAACACAGAGCTGGAAAACATCCAAGGATTCCAAACAATTGCAGACATAAATTTGCCTGTAAAATTTAAACTGCTGGGCAATTTAGCTCAGGGGCACATGGAACCTGTGGTCTTTTCAACTCTGAATATACTCTGTGTAAGGAGAATGACAATATTAGCTATACTATCTATTCAGTTTAAAGGCAATGCCAGCCACTCTCTCTGTCTAAATTGGACTCAGTCTCTCAGCACCCAGCTCCAGCAGCACTGCAACAGATCATTTAGGCTAAGTCTCCATGCAGTGAAGTCTGCCTACAGTGGGATGAATGGGATGTTCCAAGAGAACTAGCACCTCTGGTGTGAGGGCTTGCTCAGCCCTTTTCAGGACTGTTCATTAACCTTCAGTCCACCTGACACTCAACTCTCCCCTGAGTTTCCAAAAAGCTGTAGCATGCACAGCAGTCACATCCTGGTAAAAACTATCTTGGCAGATGGGCTAAACCAGGTTGAAGGTAATGGATGAATCACCATCAGTGAGTTAGACTGGAATCTTCACCAGGCACGTGAAGTCTTCCCCTGGTGGAATGGGCAGATGCAAACAATTTGTTGCAATGACCATGAAAGCAGCTGAAGCAAGCACTGCAGAGCCCTTAGAGTTTGGTCAAAACTAGATGATGCCAAGGCCATCCACTGTATCCCAGGCTATTCCCAGTCATCCTGACTTTTGTGCTGTCACTGGACTCTGATGACTCTGAAAGGCAGAGTAAGGCTGAGGACTTTGTACAGCTCTGCCTCACATCAATCCAATTCACACACCAGTCAAGACATTGCTCTGTGCTGTCCCTAGGTCCTCTTTGAAAGTCAAGAGCAAACAACAGCATCTGCACTGAAATTATGAGCTGCAAGTGAACAATTCACTCAAACTATTTGGTGGTATTCAAAATTTAGTGTTGTGTAGACCCAACTCACCAAAAAATAAGAAAAATTATGGTTTCATTAAATTCAACCAGCTTTTTCTTCCCTCTCTTTGATTTCAATCAAATCAATCCACATATGTATAAATATATATGCATGTATATATGTATGTGTGTGTATATATGTATTTAGGGTTCCTAACCTTAAATACACATATGTGGGGGGGGGTGTATAGAAAGAGAGAGAGAGAGAGAACAACTAAAATTTTAATAAAGTAATGGAGGAAATAAGATTACTGCTAATTAAATTTTAAAATTGTGTTGTGGGTGCATTTTCCTTTATTAGAGCTTCAATTGCTAAATCTTTACCAACTCATCCCTGGTTCAAGCCCTGCCAGTGATACATCCTTTGTGTCCTAGACCACTCTCTAGGACTATAGGCTGCCTAGCAAGATGCTAGTCTGCATTAATAGAGGAAGTTTCATTATCAAAAGTTTCTCACACCATTGGAATCATAGAAACAATTTTTTTAAAAATAGACTTAGGCATTAAATTACGCATACATACAAAGACAAAAATGAAATAGCCTGTTCCTTCATGGGACTTACATTCCACTGGAAAACTTGGGACAGCTAAATGGTCCAGCAGATAGTAAACCTGCCTCCAGTCAGGAAGAACTTTGGCTTCAGTTTATTACAGGCTATGCGATCCTGGGCAAGTCTTCAACTGCTCTCTGCCTCAGTTTCCCTATGCATAAAATGGGGCCAATAATAAACACTATCTCCCAGAGTTGTCAGATAATAGTTGTAAAGCACAGTATCTGGCACATAATAAGTGCTAATCAATTTTATATAAGTATATTATATGAAATATATAATTATAAATTAAATATATAATATATAATTTTATTATTCTATGTGATAAACATGTGTTGTTATGTTATAAGGTACTCAGTTGCTATATAATATTATAGTATATGGTATATAAGTGCCATATACCATTGCAGTAAGTGCTCTGGGTTAGTTAGCTATCATTAGATTTCTTGTAATTACCAGATGACCTCTAAGGACCATTCCAGTTCTGTACGTCATAAACCTAAGATGAGAAGTTCTACAAAAGCATGACATGACCTGAATGCTTGAGTAAAGTGCTCCATGAAATCAGGGCTGGAAAATAGAGGGAAATGGGAATTTGAAAAGCTGAGTTCCCAGTTACACTGAGACACACAGGCCTACTTGAAGCATCCATTGTATATTTTCCCATCTTGTTCCCCATTGGAAACACAGGGTGACAACTAGATGCCACAGGAGGAGCAGGCTTCTGGTTATTAAAACGCAGCGAATGTAACTTCATAGAGGTCCACATTGTCATGTACTGGGTGAAATAGAATTTGCAGGCAAAGGGAAAGATCTATTTTAAAAGCACACAGCTGGCTCTCACCCTCATGGGGAGATAAGGGAAAAAAAGTGATCTCCCTCTAGGCTTGCCCCTACTCTGAGTAGGGAAAGGGGTCGTGTTAATGTGGATCCCAACTTTCATCCACACCAGGTAGTGCTCTCCTCTCCCTGTGTCTAAGAACCCTTCTTCTGTGAACTTTTGTAGCTGGCATAAGACAAGTGGAGTTTTTTTTTCCTTTAACAGCTCCAATAATCTTCAATGATTCCATTGCCGGTTAGGTCAACTGGCTGAAAAGATTACGAGGCTAGGTATGGGCAGGCAGACATGCGAGGGATGAACTGAAGCCCATGTGTCAACAAAGAGATACATCTTCAAAAAAGAAAAAAAAAATAGAAAGAAAGAGTATTTAATGAGAGAAGATGAAATATGGGGCAAAAAGACCAGGAAGGCACACAGGGAAAACTAGGGAAAGAAAGCAGATGTTGCAAAGGATATTCTTTCATGTTTCCTGCACACCAGAAATGTGCAGATGTATGTTGGCAGGGCTACAGTCAGAGTACAGAGGGAGGCTATAGCTTACACATCTGGAATCTATTTGGTAGGGGTGTAGAGTTCAAATGCTTTCTCCTTCAGCTGGTGGCAGACATACCTTTCCGGGCAGAGCCCACTTCAGGCTGGCCAGTGCCCGACCTCTTTACCAGAGGTGTCACTGGAGCTCTGGAGGAAGAAGAGTTCACCCCAGCTCACCTTCCAGGGCCAGCAGGACTGGGCTGGTTTTCCCTCTAAGGGCTCTGGCCCAAGGAAAGGCAGAAATGATAATGAAGAAAGGAGAGGAGAGGGGGAGGGAGATGCAACCGGCACCAAAACTGAGCGAAGCCTGGCTTCCAATCAAGAAACAAAATGTACTTGGATGAAATCCAGTACATGAGTTAACTTGAGTGCAAAGCCGACCATTCAGGGGAAGGGGGGGTGAAATCTTGACTGGACTGCATAGTAACACTGAGGCATCATGCTTACATAGTGTTTACTCTTACCCTTCTCAGAAATCTTCCGATATTCTGCCTTCATTTGTTATAATAATGGGGAGGGGGAAGGGTTCTCTTGACCCTGGGAGAACTGCTTCTCTATTTTGAAGGATTTACAGGGTCCCACAGAGAGAGAGGTGGAGGCCAGCAAAGGCCAGGGCCCAGGGAGCACCATGAGATGCTCACTCCTGGGGAGAAATGTGAGCCTCCCAGATGTCTGTCCCTGCAGCTGGAGCCAAGATCCCCTTGGAAATTAAGATTCTCCCTGCAGAGAAGCAAAGTCTAAAGATCACTCTGATGGACGTGACAAAAGCAGGAGTGGAGCTGAAATTATGTCCTGGGGTTGAAATTGGATCCAAGAACCACAGGACATTAGTTTTGGAAGAGAACTCAGGGCTCCCTGCAGCCCAGCCACAGCCCCATCTCTATGAGATTCCCCAAAGTCCAGCCCCTGCCTGTAGAATTTTAGTAATGAGCTCACAGGGTGATGAGCTGGGCTATTCCCTTTTCAGACAATACTAATTATTAGAAAGTTCTTTCTCATAATTGAGGTGAGCTCTGCCTCTCTGTAACTTCCATTCATTTGTCTGTTGTGCCCTCCTAAGGCAAACAGGATAAGCCGAATCTCTTTTCCATATGACAGCCCTTCAAATACATGAAGAAAGCTATCTTCTTCCTCGATTAAACATCCCCAGCACCCTCCATGGGCTTCATACAACCAAAATTTAAGACTTCACCATCCTGCTTTCTTTGCTCTTGAGACATCCCAGTTTGTTGAGGTCCTTCCTAATATTCTATGCCTAGAACTGAACACAATATACAGGATGTAACTTTGGTACTGTGACTGCTCTCGTCCTGTACGCCTATTAATGAAATCTGCTATTATGTTAGGTTTTGGCAGCCACCATGGCTTCATCTTTAACTTGCAATCAGCTTAAAACCTCAGTCTTTTTACATGAATTTCTATTAAGGAAGGACTCCACCATCTTCTATGTGTGTCATTAAGGGAAAAAGAATCTTAAATGCTGAGCTTTATATTTTCCCTGTCAAATTTAATCTGATCACTTTTAGTTCATTGTTGTAGACTTCTATCATTCAATCAATTAGTATTTATTAAGCACCTATTATGTGCTACTGTGCTAAGTGTTGGGCATACAAAGGGAGACAAGACAGTGCCTGCACTCATAGATCTCACAATCTAAAGGAATCTTCTGATTCTGATTTTGAAAATTCTGATTCTGTCTTCTAATGGAACAGCCATACATCCCAACTTTGCTGTCCACGTTTAATAAGTGTACCTATTATGACTTCACTGACATCAGTATAAAGGCTTTGTCCAAGAAAAGGCCAAGGACAGAACCTTGTTGTCTATCAGTCGCTAGAGATTTCCTTCTATGTTGACCACTGAGCACTCTTTGGGTACATTTATTCACCAGATAGGAATCCACCTACCTAAACCAATCCCTAGCTTACACTACTCCATATTGTCCAAAAGGATTTCAAAAGAGACTTTTTCAAATGCCTTTCTAAAAGCAAATGCACTCTTTTCAGCATGCCCCTGATAAGTCAGCCTAGTAATTACTAACTATATACAAGGAAATGAGGTTGGTTTGGCACGACTCTTTCTTGGGTTGGTTCTGACTGACCATTTCTTCCCCTTCCATGTGTTCACAGACCATCTGTTTAATTATCTGTTGGAGAACTGTTCAGTAATTGATGTCAAGTTCATCAGTCTAGTTTCCCAGAATCTATCTTTTTACCCTTCATGAAAACTGAGAGAATAACACAATCTACATTAATATAATATACAACAATAAACAATAACGTTTCATATTTATATAGCACTTTAACATTTGCAAATGAATTTCCTCATAATAGCCTTGAAATGTAAGTAATACAAATATTTTTTTCTCATTTTACAGATGAGGTAACTGAGGCACAAAGACAT
Organism: Potorous gilbertii; assembly: GCA_028658325.1. Lineage (NCBI taxonomy): Eukaryota > Metazoa > Chordata > Mammalia > Diprotodontia > Potoroidae > Potorous > Potorous gilbertii. The sequence goes on along the minus strand of CM053769.1, from coordinate 701,832,092 downwards.
GAATTAGATTCTAGCAAGTGTCTGAAGCAGGATTTAAACTGGAATCACAAGACTAACCAATCTGGAGAATAACTGGGGTCTATGATCAAAGGCTAGGAAACTGTGCATGCCCTTTGACCCAGAAGTACCACTATTAGGTCTGTATAATCCAAAGAGACCAAAGAAAAAGAACTTAGGTGCAAAATAAATATTTAGAGCAGCTTTTTTGTGGCACCAAAGAATTGGAAATTGAGAGAATTCCTATCAGTTGGAAAATTGATGAACAAGTTGTAGTTTGTGATTGTGATGGAATATTATTGTGCTATAAAAATCTGGGAAGACATACAAACTGATGCCAAGTGAAGTGAACGTAGCCAGGAGAATACTATCCACAGCGATCGCAATATTATAACGATGGTGAACTGTGGGAGGGCAAGACAATGATCCAAGACAATTCCAAAGGAACCAGGATGAAAAGTGCTTTCTGCCTCCAGAAAAAGAACTGATAGACTCTGAGTGCAGATTGAAGCATAATTTTTTCACTTTATTTTTCTTGTTTCTCTTTATCTATTTTGTAAGATGCCTAACACATAAATATGTTTTGCATGACTTCACATGTATAACAGGTATTATACTACTTGCCTTCTCAATAGATGGGAGAGGAACTGGAGAAAGGAAAGAATTTGGAATTCAAAATTTTAAAAAATGAATGCTAAAAATATTTTTCAAAAGACATGAATTATACAATATCATGGAATTCAAAGTTAAAAAGGACTTTAACCATCATTTAATCCAGACACCTTGTTTTACATATGAGAAAATTGAAATATAGACATGAAATTATTTGCTCAAGATCACACATAATGCAGAGCCTGGATTTAAACTGAGGTCCACTGTTCTTTCCATCCCTCATGCCAGGAGACTAAATCCAAATCTGGCGCTTTCTGGATATCTGTCCACCCACCTCCATCCTCCTCACCTTCTCTCCACAGTTCTCCAGAAATCACTGGCAGAAGTCCACTAAGCTCATAGATAAATTCTTCCAGAGCCCTGGGACATAATTGATCTGGGCCTGGGACTTGAACTAATTGAGATCAACACAGTGCCTAGAACATAGGAGGTCATTGAGGTACTTTGTGCTTCCTCACTGTTCTTGGGCTTTAATCCCCTCCACCTCCTACCCCCAAACATATGGAACAGCTAGCGAGTAAAGGGAAAAACATGTGGTTTTTGAAGACAATAAAATACTTGGCTACTAAAGGAATACACAGGCAAATACTGTGCAGAGAAGCAGTCTCTCCAAACTTTCCTTTCTGAAAAGTCAATGGAGCTGCCTCTCCTGGAGCCAGACTTTGTGGGGTGAATTAATCCTCAGCAGGGTCAGCTGCAGCTATGACCTGCGGTATCCTGTGACCTGATCTCACACTCCTTGCATACCCATTTGCTTGAGAATGCCACCCTTGGTACTCCATGGCCATTACAAAAATTCTCTTCCCCTGATGGAGTGTTTACTGCTTACTGACCAGGCATGGAAATGAGACTTCCTGTCTTCTAGGATCTTACAGCTTCTCTGAGAATCAGGGAGTGAAATCACCCATCTATAATGCCAAGGCATTGGGAACCAGCCCAAATGCTTGGTTCCCCATTGCTGCATGGTTCTCTGAGCAATGACTGCTTCCATGTATGTTCCTGGCAAAGGAAAACAGGGACCAAGACACAGGGAAATAGGGGAAGAGTTACTGAAGACAACTATGGGAGGGACCAGAGAAATTAAGAAACATCATCCCTTCCCTCAAGGAGGTCAAAGTCTTGGTTAAGGAGATGAGAAATATACACTGGGAAAAGTAGCTCGTAACGAAACCTGGCATATGCCAAATGCCAGGTAAATGACCGAATCCATGACTTTATTTGAATTTACCCATTTATTTCAAAAACATACCTACTCTGCCTGCTTCTTTAAGAATCTGAGATGGCTAAGAATTGTTCTAATTGTTCTAAGGTTGGAGATATTGCCAGAGATATCCCAGTGGTTGGATCAGATGTATGGAGTGAGGGAGAGAAAAGTGTCAGAGAGGACAGCAAGGTTTCAAACCTGGGTTCCTAGAAAGATGGTGGTACCATTAGTGAAATAGTGAAGATAAGGGAAAAGAAAAATCTTTATTGGAAGGGAAGTTCAATTTTCAGATATTTAACTAGAGTTGCCAGAAGAATGTCCAAGTGAACCACTGTGCCATCCAGTGCCTAAGGAGCTTTTAAGCAGCAGAGGTGGAAGGCTGTCCAAGTGTCCCTAAAGAGTTAGTTCATGTGGTTCTTTGGGTTTTTAATTTTACTTAACTTCCTAAGTCCTTTTTCTAAATGTCTTTTCTCACATCAGTAGACTTTATAGTTTGACTCAAGTTAATTTCAATAGTTTGCTATAGAAACTCCTACGTATGATCTATCCTCCAAATCAGAAAGGAGATGTAAAAGAGTTCAGAGTTAATAGCAAAGCGCTCTCTTTGCTCTGACACCGTCCAACCTCAGTTGTAATCTCAGTGACCATTCATACAATCCTATCCAAATCCACACTGTCCCAAAGTCTTCACTAAGCAATCACCTGAATATGACCTTCTACAAAACAAACTGAACATAGGTGAGTCTTACTCCAAAAGCTGATGCCAGCTCTGACCAATATCAATGGAGACAAAAGTAAAAATCACTATATTGAGTGAAAGTTTGACATACCTTAAGGTCCTCTGCAACTGCCAGATGCCATTGCTTTTGAGGACCTCTGACTGGCTACAATGATAAGACCACACTGCAAGCTCTATAGATCTGATTACTTGGGTCCCTAAGCCTCAAACAAAGGGTGGAGCATGGTTTAATGGCAAGTGAGCAGTATCTGGTCTCATGAGCAGATTGTTTCAAATTACAGCTCTGATATTTTCTAACTATGTGACCTTGGGTAAGTCACTTACCCAACTCTGAAACTCAGTTTGTAAAAACTCATTTGTAAAATGGAAATGCTAATACCTAGATGATCTGCTTCACAGGGTTATTGTGAGAACCAAATGAAATAAGGCAGGTAAAGTACGGCATAAAACCTGAGGCATTATATACAAGTCAATTATTACTATTAAAATGTCAGAATCACAACAAAGGAAACAAGATCCTAGCCTTCTGAAAATCCCACTGAATGTTTGACATGTCTTGGTTAAAAGGCTTTCTTTGCTCCTATGTGTTCCCTCAGATGCATTAAGGACTCTAACATCTCTCTCTATAGGATTCTTCTATACTCCTCCTTCAAGGACTTATACCAAATAAAAACCTCAATTTCCCTTTATGTAAATGACAACCTAGAGAGTTCCTTTGCTATCATTCCTGTCTTCTTATCCCTTCTCTTGGGTCAGAGGTTTTGAGGATACTCTCAGGTTGTGAAGGCTTTCTGGTCTAGTCCAATGGTCCCAAATGGTTTTACCTTCTCCCTATGCCCAAGGCAGGCATGCTATCACCTCCTTCATCCTGGTATCTGGCATCAGGGAGAGAATGACTCATAAACAGCATGATTCATAAGGGTGCTAACTGTAGCACAAGGGCATGGAGAAGTCCAGGATGGCTCTTTAATGGGCAGGCCAGCCCACATGTAATTTATTGGTTATCCTTGGGTCAGTACATTGGGTGGCCACCTCTCTCATCTCACCAAATGCTGCCAGCCTTGCCAATATTGACCAGCCCACCTATTGTTGCCTCAGTCACCCGGCCACCAACGATAAAGTGGATTATGATTACTCCAAGTCTTGCTCCTTCTAATGACAGTGATTGTTTCCTACTCCCATCCCTTTCTCTGTAAAAGCTTCCATGCTGACAAGCAGCCTTTCCCAGTGCTTTTCCATTTGTAGCCTGCTCCTCTGCTGATGCATCACAGTATCCCATTTGCTCCCTTAATTACTGCCAGATGCAGAGCTGAGGCTTTCAGGGTGTAGCCAATAGCTCTGCCAGATCCTCTTCCACTCAATGTCTTGAAGTCTGGCTCCATTTACAGCTTAATCCTTTTTGCCATCTTTGACCTAGTTCCCATTATTTTATGTTTTTTCCATATTAACTTACATGAGCCACTTGTCATCCCACATATACCCTGATACCTCTATCTATTCTCTGGAGATATATATACACAAATATACATATACATATATACATATGTATAGATAGATAAATATATGAAAAAGTTGCATATTCCAGACCCACAGATTTATCCAATTTTTCTAACTATGCCACAAAAAAAGCTAGATGAGAATTCCATTAGAAAGACTCAGATGCTCTTCTTTATAATTAATTAAAAAATAATTAAGATGTATAACTTTCTAGGGCATTGTTCCAGACAAAACATCTATGGAATAGATGATACTACAGTCATATGTATTTAGAACCAGTTGAATTACTAGATCAAAAGGGTCATGATTAATGGATTGATGTCAACCTTGAAAGAAGTCTCCAGTGGGGTACCAAAGGGCTCTGTCCTATCCATTATCTATTCTCCATGTTTATCAGTGAATTACATGCAAAAATAATTCGACATGCTTAACAAATTTGAGATGACATGAAGGAGAGAGAGAGAGAGAGACAGAGACAGAAACAGAAAGACAGAAAGACAGAAACAGAGAGAATCATACACTAGGAGAGGAATCAGATTCATTTACTCTCAGAAGACAGAATGAAGACCTATGGAGACAAGCCACAAGGGAGCCAGTTTCAGTACACTAAAAGGGGAAAATCCCTAATAATTAAAAGTATTCAAATAGAATGAACTGCTGCAGAAGAGAGGTAGCTTTTGGTCTTTTGATAATATGTAAAAAAATTCATTTCATTGATTCGGTATGTACAGAGAGATCCTCTTGTCCAGATCTGTATATTTTATATAAATGGCTGCAAGGACTCACCTATGACCTATTCTTCAGATGCTCATCCATTCTTGTGAAGCAGCCCATTGACACTTGAGAAGTTGCCATTATCTTTCCCATCTGGAATTGGTCATTTACTATACTGAGTTTCCTTGGTTTATAAGATTGTAAAATCGGGCAAGGGAAGCATGGTCAGAGCATACAAAAGTTGAGGAGGGGGATAAGTTGTTAGATATACAGTTGGTAGTTCGAAAAAACTGGCAAAACAGGGGCAGTTGAGAATAAACAAAAGAAGTTTCTGTGGTCTCAAGAAGACCATTTGGCTTGGGCTGCCAAGGGAGCAAATCAAGTTAAGCCCACAAAAGTGATCAGAGAGGTTACAAAGCTATTTACTATTGTAAGCAGTATTGGACTCCTTCCTTAAGGCAGGCCAGATTCATTTCCTTGATTGTCAAGATCATCAGAGAATCCAAGGGTGAAACTCTAGGCTTGAGAAAAGGATAGAGAAGTTACTCCCACCCAAAGGCTGGCAGATCATAGATTTCAAGGTGAAAGTGGCCTTAGAGTTCATGGGCTCCAACCTCCTCTTTTGACAGCTGAGAAACCTAAGGCCAGGAGGCAGTGAGTAACTTGTCCAAGTATACACAGTCCATGTCAGAGCAGAGATTCAAACCCAAATCTTCTGACTCCAAATAAGGCTCTATTTCCATTTTGACAGGCTGCCTTCCTTCCCTTACTTAATTGTCCTATGGGGCAATCCCAAACCACACTAAGAGATCCTGGCTTTGCTGGACAAATCATATCTTCCATTTCTTTTTTCAGTTTTTCCAATGGAGTCTTCTATCTTACTACCAGGTTAAGATAGACAAACAGAAAGACAGATAGATAGACAGAGAGATAGAGAGACAGATAGAGATTACATACAGATAACTTCACATGTGTGTGTATGGCTCCATCTTTGACAAAGTTTTGTGCACTAAGCATCCTTTTATTTGGGGAGCAGAAGACATTTTTATTATTAGAAATTGCACATCTTTTTCCCATTTGACCTTTTTCCCCTCTCAAATTCCCAAGGGTAAGCATGATTTTTGTATATGTGTAATTTCCTCTTTGTGAGAAACTCTTGGCCCCAAAATTTCCTTCACAAATATGAATCAGCAGCAAATCTGAAATGGACAGTCTTCAAGAGTTCCCAATAGCACTGACAGGTTAAATGACTGACCCATGATCGTATCACTCACATGTATTATGGATAGGAGACTATCTTCTTCCTGATTCTAAGGACAGCTCCTAGATTCCACTTGGACAGAGATTAGAATCTCCCTTCGGTATTACCAAAGCCCCCTGTTCTTGATAAGAACTATCTGTAACCTTTCCAACTACCCTCACCCCCATCAAAGAAACTTCAGTGAAATGTCAAAATTACCAATAGCTTGTGTGGCCCTATAGGACTACAGGACCCATACTTAACAAAATAATCTGCCCCTTGACCCTCAGTCCCAGCAAGATAAATGTATGGGTGACATTTGGAATGCCATTGGAAAACGGCATTTCTCAAAATACGAAAAGAAGTCAGAACAAAGAAGTCTTGGGAAATAAATGTTCCACCAACGTACCCCCACTGCCACCTCCACCCATCCATCTCAGAACTCATTTCAGAAGGAGTTCTGTGGGGTGTGGAATCCCCTCGAGCCAAGCCCAAACTTCAAAGCCCTTTACTCTGGGTTTCACATGCTATATCTTGCTCATCTCTTTCTTAGGGAGAAAAACCCACTGTGAGGGGCTGCATGGGGCACTATTTTGAGCTCTATTATTTTCTCTTTCAGGATTAAGCAATTTCATACTTGACTAATTGATATAGTGACTCACGTGGGCCTTCTAGCACCTACACCCAGAAGGAGCAAGGGCTCTGTGTGCTTGTAATACAGACACAGGCTGGTAATTACCTGCACTTAACTCATGCCCTGGAATTTAGGTAGAACATTGGAGACCGAGAATAGTATTTTTTAACTATCTTTTGGGCTTTGCTCCAATAGAAAAACTTGAGAAGAAATGGTTTTTGATGAGCTGGAACTATAAATTATGGGCTTCGCATCCAAGTAGGGAACTAAGAAAGTGCCTGGACTGAATCCTTTTACAGATGAGGAAATTGAGTCCCAGAAAAGTGAAGGAGTGCTTGCTAAAAGTATACTTGCCTCCTGATACCAAACTCAGGGCTCTCCTCGTGATAGCACACTACTTCTCATCTGTTGTGTAGGTCAGGTCTAGAACAGCGTTGAACTTGGTGCCCAGAAAAAGTCCAAATTGTACATTAATGAAATGTCACTCAAATGATATTAAAACAGAAAATAACAACTTATCTTAGAAGAGTGTGGTGGCTAGATGGCTCAGTGGATATAGCACTGGGACTGCAGTTGGGAAAAAACTATTGTTTAGTCATTATTCAGTCATGTCCAAGTCTTCATGACCCCATTTGGGGTTTTCTTGGCAAAGATACTGGAGTCATTTCCTTCTCCATTGCATTTTACAACTAAGGAAACTGAGGCAAACAGGGCTAAGTGACTTGCCCAGGGTCACAGAGCTAGTAAGTATCAAAGGCCAGATTTGAACTCAGGAATATGATCTTACAGATTCCATTCCTGGCTCTCTATCCACAGCTCCACTTACTTGCCAGAATCAGGAAAACGGGAGTTCAAGTCCAGCATCAGATACTTACTAACTGTATAACTCTGGACAAGTAAATCTCTGTTTGCCACTGGAGAAGGAAATGGCAAACCACTCCAGTATCCTTGCCATGAAAACCCCATGAACAGTGTGGTCCATGGAGTCACAAAGAGTTAGACACAACTGAGTGACTAAACAATAACACCTTGGAAGGATGTTCTCTTTTATTTCTTTTCTGAAACTTAAAAACCCTAATAGATTACTTCCAGAATGGCTCTATGGAAAAAACACTGGTTCTCAAATCAGGGACTTATTTTTCTGACAGTAGGCAAATCACTCATCCAACCTAGGCTTCAGTTTCCTCATTATAAAACGAGAGGATTGTTGGTCTAAAAGACTTCTGAAGGTCCCTTCTAGTTCTAAATCTTTGATTAATGATCCTGCTTTATGGTCTTATATCACACAGGGAGGTAGCATCACAAGAGTGAACTGACTTCCAGTTTTGGAGTCAGGAAGCCTGACTCTAAGCCCTCACCTTTGACACACACTAGTTCTGTGAGGCCACGAGCCTCCTCGTGCCCCAAGGCAACTCTCTAAGACTGTAACTCACCAAGGAATTGCCAGTTTTCATTGGTGGGGGAAGTTTATATATTTGCCAGGGGTTCCCTATACCTGATGCAATCCTGGGTTCAGGGTCTGCTTCTCCATCCTCCCATCCCACCTTCCAAATAAGATCACCAAGTTTCATTTCTGCAACAGTAAAACAAGCTAATGATTAGCAAAGCCTTATATGACACAGTTTGAGTCGACAATGCTAATACCACATAAGGAGTAAATACTTTTTATTACTGTGATGGACCATTGCACATTCAAGCTTTAAAGGCCAGATACCTCTCTGGTTTAGTTCTCATGGAAAGTTCCTGGTGTGCGAGATGAGGACCTGAATGCATCTCCATGCATGAGTTACCAGATAAATCCTGAGGCACACAGAGGTTAAGTCACCTTTCCAGGGTCACACTGTAAGTGGAAGAGGAAGGGTTTAAACCCGAGGCTTCCAGACCATAAGCGGAGCCTGCTAGATGCTAGGCTGTGCTGTCCATTCCAGCTTTCCAAGGCAGTAATTGAAACTGACTTCCCACAGAAGCCCTCTTAAGTCCGCTCCATCCACAATGACATTTTCCTGGAGAAGGATCTAAGAATATCCCTAAGACTCAGACATCTCACACGTGTATGTGAAAAGGAGCAAATGAGTCAGGTGAATGGGAATCTCATTTCAGAACACTTGATTTCAGAAATATAGATCAAAATGTGGGCAATTTGATGTTGTAAAAACCAAGTGATTTGCTTATTCTGACATAATCATGGAGGTAGGTATATCATGTCAATAAATAATATCTATGAAAAATAAAATTTGCCTTTCTTATTGACTTTCCTTCATAAATCACTCGGATACGGCCATGAAGTCTCAAGGAGGAAGAGGTGTTATGCCAAATAAGGAAAATATATTCCCTGACTTCTACTATGAGCATGAGGGGAAGGAGGGAATGAGTATTTATTAAGCACCTACTATGGTTCAATCACTGTGCAAAACCCTTTCCAAATATTATCTCCTTTGGTCCTCACAAGAACCTTGGGAAGTAGGATGAAGAGAGCTGAAAAATTGAGGCAGACAGTGATTAAGTGACCTGCCAGAGTCACACAACTATTATCTGAGGTCAGATTTAAACTCAGGACTCCCAAGTCCAGGCCCAACGCTCTAGCTCTCCTTAGGAAGAGCACTGATTCTTAGAGCAGCTAGGTGGCACAGTAGACAGCACACAGGGCCTGGAGGCAGGAAGACTCATGTTTCTGAGTTCAAATCTGGCCTAAGACACTTACTAGTATGTGACCCTGAGCAAGTCAATTAACTTTGCTTGCCTCAGTTTCCTCATCTGTAAAATGGGCCACAGACGGAAATGCCAAACCACTCTTTACCAAGAAAACCTCCCAAAGGGGTCAAAAAGAGTCAGACATGACTGAAACAACTGAACACCAACAATATAACGGAGAATTCTGGAGTTCTAGGATTGTGAACTGTACCTAAGGACTACACAGACAGGCGGCCCAAGAGGTTGGGCACTCAATCGTGGAAGAAGCAGAAATGCCAACTGGAAACCGTCGTGGGGCTAAGACAGCCTTTCCTACAGAAGCTCCAGGCAGTATTCCCTCAGTACAAAACCACTGGATACAAAAGCTGTTCACAACTTGTAAACAGGGTATATTCCAAAAGACTGACTCTAAGTCCATGGTATAAACTCAAAGCATATTTTCCGTAGCAACACTTTTAATGGTGGTAAGGTTCCAAAGGCAACCACTGAATGCCTACTTGACCCAGAATGAATGAAGCAATTATTAAGTGCTTACTACATGCAGAGCATGCGGATACAAACAGAAAAATAATTCAATCCCTTCTCTCAACAGCTCACATTCTAATGGATTTTTTAGCTATGGCCCTAAGCATACTTTCATCATATCAGTTCTGCGGGAAAATGGAATCCTGGCTTGGTAAGCCTGGAACATCTCTTGCCCATTGCCAATATAAGGAGCAGAGAGCTGCCCCAGCTTTTCCAGAAATCCTAGGAGTGCAGAGATCATGTTAATAATGTTGTAATTAGTAGTGGTAGCTCTCACAGTGGCAGGGACAAGCAGTCAATACTATGGACTCCCTCCCACTGTCCTGCTTCAGTACAGTATTGTATAGCAGATACAGAGGAAAGGGTGAGGGGGTACCTATGACATTACTAAGGGGAAGAGGCCCAGGAAGGAATGAGCAATCTGGGGCCTTTATTAGTGGGACATAGGTACTTTGAAGAAAAAGACTGCTGGAGTTCCAGACCAGAAAGGGTTAAGAAGGGGCAGAAAGGTAGCTCAGTGGATAGGGCAATGACCTGGAGTCAAGGAGTCAGCAAGACCCAAGCTCAACTCTGACCTCAAACACTTAGAACTGCGAGACTTGGAGCCCTTAACCTGTGTTTGCCTTATCTAAAAAAGTGGAATAATAACAGCACCTCCCCTTGCAGGTTGTGGGGGGATCGGAAGAGATGGTTGCACATCACATGGTCCAGTGCCCAATATACAAGCACCATATAAATGACAGTTACCATCACTACTCTGACCAAGAACATGGTCTGAGACAATTCCAAAGGCTCATGATCAAGAATGTTATCCATCTCCAGAGAAAGAACTGATGACCTGAGTGCAGGTTGAAGCAAATTTTTTTATTTTCTTTATTTTTCTTGGTTTGTGTGTATGTTTTCTTTTTCAATAGCACTAATATGGAAATATATTTTGCATGACTTCCCATGCATAATTGGTACTGCATCACTTGTCTTCTCAAGGAGTGGGAGAGGGGAAGAGAAGAGAGAATTTGGAACTCCAATTTTTTTAAATGATTGTTTAAAAAATTACATGTAACTAAATGTAATGTAATAAATAAGATATTTATTTTTAAAAGATTTAAAATGACAGCTATTATTATGAAGAAAGTAAGGGTGAGACTAGGCAGATCTGTCTGTGTTCATCCTTCTTTGCTGAAGAAGACCAGGCCATCAGAGAAATGATGACATGACTTGCATTGGACTTTGTTTTGAGTGAGGGAGGACCATGCAAGGTCACCAGACTCACTTCTCCTCCTGGGCCATCTGAATCCAGTGACCAGCTATTCATCAGGATGACTGGAGAAGACCCAGGCAGATAGGAGTTGGAGAAGGGAATTAGGAATACTGGTAGGGGCTCCTAGAGCAAAGGCATCCTTGATGATGAATGAGAGGAGACATGGTCAAGACTGACCAGTCTTAAGTTCCCAGGAGGAGAGTCGATTCTGGCTCCCGAAGGGAAGCTAAAGTGGCATCTCTGGTGGTTGAAAGTTGAAGACTCTTATGATGGCATTCAGAATTCCATGGATCAAGTTCCATCTGCCTTTGGGGAAAGGAGGAAACCCCTACCATAAATAGAACTGGAGTGAGAACTCCCTCTACTCTGCAGGTCACCTATTTCTCTGGAATTTATCCTAGTCTTGAGGAGTTGCCTAGAGCACTGAGAGGTGGATTGACTTGCCTAAAGTCACACAGGCAGCATATGTTAGAGGTGGCCTTTGAAGACCTTCCTGGCTTTGAGCCCAGGTTTCTAGTTCCACTCTACCTCCCTTGCGTTCTCTGCTAGACCAGATTTGCTGATCTGGGGAGCGAAGAATCGGACCATTCGCTGGGGTTGAGAAGCTGAACTATATTTGCCTGTACCCAAAGGTTAGAAGGGCAAACACAAGACTCAATGGTCATTTTTATCAGGAAAGTAACGCCTGTGAACGTATTTTTAAGAAGGGGGGGTTACTCACTCATCAGGGACAGGTTCAGAAATTGAATCTTACAGAGTTTGTGAGTCAAATCATCATTTGATTTTATTTATTATTTTATTTTATTTCAGAGCTAGAAGGGACCTTCAAGATAATCTAATCTCATTGAGGAATCTGAGGACTAGGGAGGTTAAATGACTTTTCCACAGTCACCCGTAGTTTGAACCAAGAATACAGGCTCGTAAGGAAATTCATGTAGTCCCAGCTCCTGATTTTAAACAGTTGAGAAAACTCAGGTCCATCAGAGGATGTGAATTGCTAAGGTCACTCAGGTAGGAGGGTTTTTAATCCACATCCTCCAATGTCAAATTCAGGTCTCTTGGCTGCCCCACACACCCATTCCTTCTACGGCTGTTCCTTAAAAATCTTAGATCTTGCAGAGAAGTTTCCCCCTCCATGCAACCGTTGAGTAACTGATCAGGGAGGGGATAGACCTGTGTGACCCCATTTCCTGAGATTTTAGAATGTTCCATATCCAAACATTTAGCGGTCTGCCACAAACTCCAAACTAGTAAATAAGGAAAACACTGTTCTTCCTGCTGCTTGTTTGTCCCCAAGCATATAAAACTATTGCACTATAAAAGAATCATTCTAACTTCTTCAAAGGCTCTGTCAGCCAGTCCCTTGTTTCCTCCCCTCTGGCCGCCTTGTTATGTCTTGCCGGTCCCTCTGAGAAATGTTGTTGTCTATTTGAAATCTGAAAATAACTTGTACAGCCAGCCTGCAAGACCAGCCCATCAGCTGGAATTGAGTCCAAATGAACCTTCTGAATTTATTTTCTTCTCTGCAGGGTGATCATTTGAAAACAAAAATTGAGGGTAAAGGAAAAGGAAGAAAAATCATTGTTTAGAAACCTTTTTTTCAGGTGCCCCAGAAAAGAAGCTAGATCAGGGCCTACCCAAGAAGTCAGCAAATGATGTTAATGTCCCCAGCACCCGAGCCCTGGTTCTTCTTGCTTAAAGAGAATCTAGGGAAACTGCGTATGAGAGATCGGGAACCATTAAAAGAAAGATAATGGCAACCCCAAAGATCCCACCATAATGAAAGGTATGATGATGATGGCAGGGGAGATCACGGAAAATGAGACATTGTAAGAGGGAGAAGTGGTTACTAACTGTATGCTGACAGGTTTTTATCATGATTTACCAGCGAGAAAAATGAAGTCTTAAACCTCTCTGATGGCTTCCTGTGCCTAAGCCCACAGAACCTAATTGAGAGACAGGTCAACCGAAGTCTGCTGCCTGCCCTTGTGAAATGATATTATTACAAACCTTTGACTTCAGTACTTGGTACAATCAGCAAATGTTGCTACAGCATCATTTTTTAGACTGTACACATATATGTGTTTTCCCCCTAATCTCTGTTTACTAGATTATTTCCAGCAAGCAGAGAAAGAGACAACCCCATGGTGGAAAGATAATGAATTCTGTTCAATTCCTCAAACGTTTCAACTTAATTTTGTATTTCCTTAATAGTGAAAGAAATGGAGGCATGAGTTTACGTGACATTCAGAAGGACTATCCGATTCTGCTCTGACAGTAGCTGATAAGCATTGATGTTGCAATATACATAGTTTCACAGTTAATATTTCCACCCAACTACCTCTGGCATCAGAAAGTTCTCATCAAATCCTTGTTTATATTGCACAGAGCAAACACCAGGGCTCCAGGGAGTACAGTGTGGGAACTGGTAAACTTGGGGATTGGTGGGTCCAGGGAGGGGAAGATAAGAAGAACCAGTCCCTCTCTGGTCTTCACAGTCCTCAGGCTGAATCTTCAGCTGTGGTAGTTGGGACCTCTCCCCTTTGCGAATCCCACTCCAATGAGTTCCTGAGCTTGTGCCCAAGTCCAAGCACCCTGAGCAGTCCCCAGGTCAGGCTGGTGGAGGGTTCTGTTTGCCCCTGTGGGCACAATTCTAAGCTCTAGAGGGTTCCTGATCACTGCCATTGTATCACCTAAGCACATTCACAGAGTAATCCAAAGGCAGAAGAATTGGAGCAGAGCTCACTTTCAGCATGGTACAGTAGAATGAGAACTAGCTATGGAGGCAAAAAGGACCTGGGTTCAAATTCTGTGTCTGTTGTGACTTAGGGCAAGTTTTAACCTCCCTGAGTCTCTCTGTTCTAGTCTATTCTACAAATAAAGTAAGAAAATTGGACTAGATGACTTCTGAGGTCCCATAGAGCTCTAGATCCATAAATGAGCAGGGAATGCTGGTAAATCAGTTTTCTGAAGGAAAAAACTGTACCCCAGGACACGTTTCTAAGTTTAATATGCATCATTAATGTTTTCTCCATCACTTGTTAAAGTCTAGAACTGTGGTGCTAAAGTCAAATAGAAATGGAGTCACTAATTCATACATAAGGATCTCCACAAGTTGCCTATTAACTTAGAAAACCACATATTAACATTATCTATGTTCTATTGTATTGTTATTCATTTTATTAAATACTTCTCAATTACATTTTAATCTGGTTAGACTGCTTTGGGAGAGTTTGGCTTCTCTTGTTTAGACAATTTACAAGATAATGAAGCAAGTCAAAGATGGGGGCAGGGGCGGTGGATAGAGTACCAGCCCTCAGACACTTACTAAGCCATGTGATCCCAGGCAAATCATTTCACACCAACTTCCTCTTAGCAATAATAAGGATGGTGGTAACCAGAATAAAGCAAATTCTGATGTGTAGCCTTTGCCAACTTGTAGGGAGTAAAAACTCACAATGAAAATTTAACAATTGACTACTGAGTTAGAGCTGACTCAAGCATCTGCTGTTATCCTGGGACATTTGTCAGGACAGCAGTTTACCTGACACACATTATCAAACACTAGAATCAACTCTCTAAAACTTGAATGCACCATTCCCTACACTTAGAATCAATCCAGACTTACCAGGCAAAATCACCCCTGCCTTAAACTCAACACTATCTCCTTCTTGAAGTCTTTCATTGCACCATCCTGTCCCATCCTTGCCCTTACCCCATCTGTTGCAGGACCACAAATGATTTTTTTTTCCTTCGTTAGAGTTTACATATCACATTATACTTCCCCTGTATCTTATTTCTACATTATAGTATATGTTTTTTTATACATTATTTGTATATGTTTTGTATGGTCCCTACTAAACTAAAAGCTTCATGAGAGCAGACACTAGGTCTCAGTTATCTCTGTAAATCCCTGAATGAATAAATGAATTAATCAGACTTTATTCTTAAGTTAATTACATAGGGCAGGATCATTTTAGCACTGCTTTAACTAAAACTTCATGGATATAAATTTGCCAGCCAACAATGGAAGAAGGTTCTTATCTACAGAGTTCTAATGACCTCATCAATTTCCTCTTCTTCTTTATGCCAATCAGTCCCAGACCCTGACCAAAATCTTGGAGTTTTTTTATATATATCCTACATTCCACCCACTGGTCCGGGTCATTTGAAGTCATCATCATTAGACACAATGGATGAACAGTGCAGACAAGTCCAGCTCAGCTACATTTCCATACAATTCAGTTTGAGTTTTAATCCTGACTTGAGAGTGACTATTCCTCCCCCAAACAGCATGGCCTTTGTGCATAATCCTCCCTAATAGCTTCAATTCCTGGGATTTTAGAATCATAGATCTAGATTTAGAAGGGTCCCTAGAAGTTGCTTGGTCCAAACCATCCCCCATCCCTGCCAGTGAGCAAATGGAAGGCTGTAAAGGTGAAATGTCTTGGCCAAGGTCATCTATATCTTTGCCCTAAAGAGACAAACAGGGTGTGAGGAGAGCCATGGTTCTCCTCCTTCCTTATTTATGCTTCATTCAGCTCAGTCACATGTCTAATGTCTCATGTTCCCCCAGTACTGCCTAAATCCTTCCATCTGACTTCCTTCTCATCCATTTATTCCTACTCCCACCTTCTATCTTCAATCCTGAGCCTACTCAAACCTGCTATATTTCTTTCTGAAAATATGAGAGGCAGAGACTGTTTGAAGAAAGCTATAAAAAGAGAGAGTGGGGGCCTTATGTGGCAGTTCACATAATGTATAGATTCACTTTAAGAGAGACGGACAGGGTAAGGTAAAATTGATAAGAATCTCTCTGCCTAAAGCATGAAAAAAGTGTAAAATGAGTAAGCAAGGAGAATGCAGGGAAACAATAGAAGGGTTATTTGAGGAGTAGGCTATATTTATTCATCACAAAGAACCATAAAACTGTCTACAAAAGGAAAGTGTGGTGTGATAGAAACAACTCTGCTCTGGGAACCGGAGAACCCTAATTTGACCTCTAGCTGTGCCACTAACCAGCTTTGTGACCTCGGATTGGGTATGTTACTCATCCCCTCCATACTGTTCCATCACTAAGATCCCTTTCATCTGAAATGTTTTGTGCTCCTTGTAAAATTTTCTATTATTATTTATTTTCTATTATTACAATGAGTAAAGAATCATCATTGCTCCATATCATTAAACATCAGGGCATTAAGTTTGTAACTCGATTATTACCGAGAGATTAGTGTGCCTGACCATATACTGGCTCAGCAGCTAGACCACACAGTGGATAACATATTGGACCTGGAGTCAGAAGGACCTCAGTTCAAATCCAGTCTCAGATGCTTACTACCTGGGTGACTCTGAGCAAGTCTCTTAATCTCTGTAGAGAGATGAACTCATGAAAAACGGTAACAACGGTTAATAGCCGTTCAGTCATTTTATTTGTGCCCTACTCTTCATGACTCTTTTTGGAGGTTTTCTTGGCAAAAATACTATAGTGCTTTGCCATTTCCTTCTCCTGCTCATTTCACAGAGAAGCAAACAGGGTGAAGTGACTTGCCCAGTGTCACACAGCTAGTAAATATCTGAGACCAGATTTAAACCCAGGTCTTCCTGACTCCAGGCCCTATGTTCTATCCACTATGCCACCTACCTACCCCAATAATAACATTGGCCTCCCAGTTTTTGAAAACTTGAAAACACTGGAGAAATGATAGCTGTTATTATGAGTTTGCCTGCCATCTGCACAGCATCATCTTTTCTATAGGATTTTGATTTGTTATATATCATGCCCTAATCATTCCCTTCAAGTCTAAACAACTTGACCAAGAGAACTCCTCTTGTGACAGGGGCAGGAGAGAATACCCGCAGCATTGTACAGAACTAAAATCCATGCTACTGACAATCCACCGCCAACACTCATTTGAAGCTTTATCCAACATTTCTCTTTAAACAAATGATAAATGAGAATTATAAGTCCTAGAGTTAATGGGTCTCAGAATTCTCATCAATAGTTGACCTTCTTACTTTCTGTCTCTGGGCTATACACTATTTAGGATACTAGGTAAGATAATCACTGTTTTGGATATGCAGTGTCTTCTATCAGCACCTCTTACCACCATCACATCAGAAAGTATCTTCTTAACTACGTATGCCACTTACAAAATGGAAAATTCCCTGCCTTCAGCTAATGTGAAGTGTGCATGTGTATTTGTGTGTGTGTGTGTGTGTTGCCCATAAAGGCTATGTGTGTGCCCACATGTATTTGTCTAAATGCAGCTCCCAATGAATGATGACTAGATATCACCAGAATCTCACCCACCTCTCTCCAAGGAAGATTTTGATTCCTTCCTGCCAGGGAGCAGGAAATGGAGGTTGTCCCTCTCCGATCTCCTTAGTGAGAGGATATTATATTAGAGTTATATCTATTTGCTTCCAACCTAAATAATGCTAGACTAGTGAAAATTACTTTTATGTCCTTTAATGTCCTTTAATGAGGAAGGAGTGCCCTGAGTCATATCCAAAGGCTGGACTCCCTTCCCACTTAAAGCTAGCTATATAAAGGACTTCATAAATATTGAATAGCAAATAAAACCATTTATCCAAGTCACCAGCAAACAAAACTCACAGAATTTATGCAGATTAGAAGAGATCACATAATACCAAAGAGAATGAGCTCTCTCATTGGGAATGTCATATATCAGTTCATCCTAGAGAGTTCATCTCTCTGCCTTCTACAGGAACCTTTCTTAACCTCTCTTAATTCTAGCATTCTCTTGTGAAATTATTTCCAATTTATCTTGTGTGTAGCTTGCTTTGTATATATTTCTTTGTATGTTTTCTTCTCCATTAGATTACAATCTCCTTGAAAGCAAGGGCTGTCTTTTACCTCTTTTTGTATCCCCCGGAGCTTAGCACAGTGCCTGGTTTGCAATAAGTGCTTAGTAAATGTCTATTGATTGATTCCTCATTTCATCCAAGCTGCAATTGCCCCAAACCTCTACTGCAGCAAGCTAGAAATCAGGGATATCCTTGAGGCACCAGCTCTTACACATGTTGGCCCTTTCACAAAGTCTTTCTCTTTCTCTCAGGGCCTCTCCCCTACAAACACAGCCTGGTACTTCATGTGTACTGTCTTCAAAAAAGAAGCTAGGAGAAAAGCTCTTCTCCCAAGCATTCTCCAATTCTTTCCTCTAGAACCGAGTCTTGAGCACTCATGCTCTCCATCAATTAATAGAGTCTTAGGAAAATACCCAGGCTTGAACCCTGGGTTACACTGACAGTTTCATAATAAATATAGACTATATATTACTTGCTCCTAAAAATCATCCTCTGTTGCTGTCCTGGTACAGTGAAATGAATTGAACTCTGACATCAGAGGAAACGGTTCCAAATTCCAGCTACGATTCTTATTAGCAGTATGGCGTTGGGTAAGTCCCATTATGTCTCTGGGTATCAGATTCCTCATCTGTAAAACGAGAGGATTGGCCCAAAGGATCTCTGGAGTCCATTTCAGCTCTAAATCTGAAATTCTTCTTTTGTAAATAAATCTCAAGCCAATCAGCCAAAATAAGACGGGGTGGTGCCCCTCCAGCCGGCTCCCTGTTGAGTAAGTTTTGGATGCACTGTGGAAAAAGTGACTTTACCCTCAGAAAATACCAACATTTCTAGAAGCAAAGAGGGAGAGTGGGCTAGGATTTAGAAGACCTGGAGTCTTTCTCTTGTCCTTGTCACAACTGGCTAAGTTTCTTGGACTAAATTTCTTATTTATTCCTGGGGGCCTCAGTTTTCTAATAGGTAAAATGGTGATCATGTGTTTTGCTTTTTCTCTACTCTGTGGGTCATAAAAAAAATAAAATTTAAGCTCTAGGGAAAGGGGGAATAGAGTAGATGATCTATAAGGTCTCTTTTAGAAATATTCTAGGACTCTTTGAAAACCCCACAGGAGAAATTCAAAGGTTTCACTATATACATATAACCAACATCTTCTTTCCGGGGAAAAGCTTGTGGAAAGCTGAAGGAAATGCCACATGAGGGTGAGGTGTGACTTTGGGGTTCACTAACACCTCAACTGCCAGCAAATCCTCTTTTTATGAGGACCAAATTCTCCTAAGGATCTTAAAAAGGGCTGTTTGACTTGAATCCCAGATCAACACTTTGTGTAACTTTCAAAATCCTCACCAAAAGGGGCCTGACCAGTGAGTGCTGGCCCAAGGCAAGGTGTGCACAACATACTGTCCTTCACCCACCGGATGCCAGGCTGAAGCCATGTTTGGCAAACAGGTACCTGACTCTACTTTCTAAAGTCTCTGGGTCCTGGAAATGAGCCCAAATGCCTCGAAATTTTAGCTTCAGAGAAATCCTGACTATTACGGCCCAGAGCAAAGAGGCTGATAGGGAACAGACAGATGGGACCACCAAGCAGCATCAATCAACCAATATTTATTAATGCCTACTATGTGTCAGGCACTGTGCCAAGCTCTGGGAATGCAAAAAGAGGCAAAAGACAGTCCCTACCCTCAAGGAGCTTACTGATGGAAGAGACAAACGCAAGCAAATATGTCCAAGCAAGCTACATACAGAAGAAATTGGAAATAATTAAAAGAACTTAAGAGGAGTTGGGGAAGGTTCCTTGTGGAAGCTGAGATTTTAGGTGGCCATTTAAAGGAAGCCAGGGAAGTCAGCAGTCAGAACAGTGGAGGGAGAGCATTAGAGCTCTGCTTTGAAAATGTATCTGCCAGTGAGTAAACAATAAACACACCAGAGTCACACTGACAAAAACCTTGTGCTTCTAGAAATCTAGCCCTGCTTTAAAAAAGTCATCATGGGGTAGCAATCTAGGACAACCAGTATCTACATTAGTAAACTATGGCATAACCCTATATTGTGCTTACCAGTCTGTTTGGTTTTTCTAGGCTTCCTAGACTGTGTATTTTTCAGTCATAAAAATTGATTCCTTTGACTTTTTTTAATCTAATTAGAAAATGAATTTCCATGCATTACATCTTTTTAGTAATGGGCAATGAATTTTCCTCTAATTTTTAACTATGGCAAGCTTCAATTCTGTTAGCCATGGGACATGGTTTTTCACATGCATTTTTATGGGATGTGGAAACAAAATCTAGTGTCTACAATTGTGTAAATAGTGCTCAACTTTAGTAAATACATTCAACAAATAAATATCCTTTCCTCCATACGCCTTGGGCTTTGTAGCAACTTGGCATAAAATCACAAAATGTAAGACATCAAAAGTTCTGTGATTGCACCTATATGGGTGATCTTTCCAACAAGGCAGCTCAAAATCTCCCCACAATTGAGGAGTTTCCAAAAAACATCATCAGCTGGTGGCCAGCCTTCTGGTAAGGAGATTCTCTGTACTTAGTAAGGCTCATCCCCAAACAAAAGAAACACAGTCTGTACTTAGCTTATACTTCAACACCTGCCAGCTTTGTAGGGCCTGTCAAAGCATGTGTTCTGTGAGTTTATCCTTTAAGAACCATGATGTTTAAAAAGTTTGAGAGAAATAATTTCTGGTTGATTTGTCATTTTATTAATAATGCTAGCATTTTAATACGAGGTCAATGGCACTCTCACAGGGTAACAGACAATCATTGCTGTGGGCTTGTGGCTTACATGCCCTTGGAAGATAGGTGCTCCTGAGGGTGAAAATAAACTCTAATTGATTAACAATTAAAGAGAGAATGAATGTTGCAGTGAGGGGCTGAAAGTGACATCATGTCATTCTTGGTAGTAAGACTGTCCTCATACCCAGACCACCCCCAGTCTTGGGCAATCTAGACAAAGGATCTACCTGCACCCAAGCTTGATTGAGTGGAATTCACTTTAGATTAGAGATTTCTTTTAAGGTTAGGTGGGATATGATAGAGGAGATGATGGAGTTTTGAAATGGAGAATTTTGAAAAAAGGGAAACTCTGGGTACCCCCAAATCATTGATTATTAATAATTGTTTCTCTCAGAACTAAGGTTCACCACCACCTCAGGATGAGACATTGGATTACAGCATTGAAGGGTACTTAATGATGTCATGGAAATCTGTATAGAGAAAAAAGGAACAGTTCTTGAACACCAAGGATGTTTCCATCTCATTGAGGAGATTAGGACCATAGATTCAGAGCAGAAAGTGACATTAAAGTTCATCTAATCCAATTCCTTCATTTTGCAGAGGAGAAAATCAAGACCTAGAGAAGTGAGGTATTCGCCCAAAATCATGAAGATAGATGAAATATACATATACATAGAGGAAACGAACAAGAGCTACTATGGAAAACTAATCAATACCAATTAAGCTTTGATGCCAGTTTTAAGGACTAGAAGCTTCCATAGACAGAGAAAATATGAATGGAAACTTGATTCAGATGGGCAGTGCCAGACCACAGCCTATCATGACCATTATAAGCTCTTTCAGATACTTTTTCTTCCTCCATTTCATGTTTAAGACTTGGGATTCTTAATCATTTTTTATGTCATGAACTTCTTTGGCAACATGGAGAAACCTATGGACTTTCTCAAAATCATGCTTCTACAGTCAACATTGAAGCTAATGCTCAATTTCAGTTAGAAGTTACTAAAAATAAATATGTAATTACTTTTTCCTATCCAAGTTCACAATTCTCCCCCACCCACCCTGGCTAAAAGTATCCTTGGATCAATGGGTTCATAGACTCTAGATTTAAAATTCCCATTTTAAACCAGTATTCAAATCCCTGGATTTTCTATTATGCCAAGCAACTTCCTTTTCATCACTCCCATTTTTCTCCAGACTGACATCTTTGGAAATGACTCAGAGTTAAATTAGACCATGCTCATGCTTCTCTCCAGAATTAATGGCTAAGGAGTCTCTAAAGGATGTGTGACAAACTGGGCATGGTGATTAATGAGGAATAGAGAGTAAAGGAGAAGGAAAGTCAAAGGTAACTGCAAAATTGTGTGAGTCCTTGGAATTGAGAGAATGATGACATTATTAATAGAAATTGGTAAATGTTTAGAAAAACAATCTTTTCCGAAAAATCTCAAACATGATTTGAGATAAACATTAATCTATGTGATTCTAATCTCAACTGAGCTCTTACAGCTTACACAGCAATCTCTTAGTTTTGTCCTGATTGATTCTCTCTTATACTCCCCACTAGAACTGTCTTAAATGTCCTGTTGTTTTTTTCAAACCTCCAACATCATTCTACTTGGCTGTTTAGGAAGCATGTCCCCACCACCTACATGAAAATCAAAGCCATCCAAGGTGTACTCCATCATCTCCACTATTTCACACAAAATCCCTCTACGTTTTTTTTATCTATTTTATTTTTCTCAATTACATGTAAAACCATTTTAACATGTTTTAAATTTTGAGTCTCAAATTCTGTGCTTCCCTCTCTTTTTCTTCCCCTCCCTGAGAAGGCAAGCAATTTGATATTGAATACACATGTGAAGTCACGTAAAACATATTCCTATGTTAGCCACGTTGCAAAACAGACCAAAAAAAGAAAGAAGGAAAAATTTTTATTTTTAAAAAGTATGCTTCAATTTGAATTCAGACTCCATCAGTTCTTTCTTTGGAGATGGATGGCATTTTTCATCACAAGTCCTCCAGAATTATCTTGGATCATTGTATTGCTCAGAATAGAACATCATTTACAGTGGAACATTGTGCAATATTGTGTACTGTGTACAATGTTCTCCTGGTTCTGCTCACTTCACTTTGCATCAGTTCATATAAGTCTTCCTAGGTTTTTCTTCTTATTTCTTATAGCACAACAGTATTTCATCACAATCACATAACCACAAATTATTCAGCCATTCCCCAATAGATGGGAATCACCTCAGTCTCCGATTCTTACCACCACAAAAAGAACTGCTATAAATATTTTTGTACATATAAGTCCTTTTAATTTTTCTTTGATCTCTTTGGTATTGTTAGGTAAAAGGCTATACATTGTTTATAGCATTTTGGGCACAGTTACATGTTGCTTTCCAGAATGGCTGGATCAGTTCACAACTCCACTAACAGTGCATTAGTGTCCCAATTTTTCCACACGCCCTCCAACATTTGTCCTTTGCCTTTGCTGATATATTAGCCAACTGATAGATGTGTAGTACTTTAGAATTGCTTTGATTTGTATTTCTCCAATCAATAGTGATTTAGAATTATTTTCATATGACTATAAATAACTGATTTCTTTTTCTGAAAACTGTCTATTCATATTCTTTGGTCATTTATCAATCAAGGAATGACTCATTTTTATAATTTTGACTTAACTCCTTATAAAGCTGTGAAATGAGGTCTTTATCAAGTAAACTTATTGTGAAAAATGCTTCCCAAGTTCCTGCTTTCTTTGTAATTTTGGCTATATTGGTTTTGCTTGTGCAAAATCTTTTAAAATTAAAAGAATAAAATTATCCATTTTATATCTCATGAAGCTCTCCATCTCATTTGGACACAAATTATTCTCTTATCTATAGATCTGACAGGTAAAATTTCCCATGCTCCCTTAATTTGCTTATGATATTACTCTTTATGTCTAAATCATGTACCCATTTTGACCTTATCTTGATATATAGTATAAGGTGTTGGTCTATACCTAATTTTTGCTGATCTGCTTTCCATTTTTCTCAGCAATTTTTGTCAAATGGTAAGTTCTTGTCCAAAAAATTTGAGTCTTTGAGTTAAGAAACACTACATCACCACGATCATTTACCGCTATACATTGTGTCCCCAATCTGTTCCACTTGCTCACCACTCTATTTCTTATCCAGTACCAGATTATTTTTGCTGATTACCACTTTGTAATGCTGTTGCAGATCTGGTACCACTAGGCAACCTTCCTTAACATGCTTTTCTTTGTTTCTCTTGACATATTTGAACTTTTGTTCTTCCAAATGAATTTTTTTTAACTGTATGAAATTATTTCTTGGTACTTTGATTAGTATGGAACTAAGTAGAATTGTCATTTTTATTATATTGACTTGGTAGACCCATAAGCAATTCATATTTTCCCAATTGTTTAGATCTAAATTTATTTGTGTGAAAAGTATTTTGTAATTATGTTTGTATAATTCCTGGATTTGTCTTGGCAGAGAGATTCTCAAGTAAATTTCTCTGTCTCCTCCTGCTGGATGTTGTTGGGTAATGTATGAAAAACTGATGATTTATGTGGGTTTATTTTACATCCTGCCACTTTGCTGAAGTTGTTAATTACTTTAACTGGTTTTTAGTTGATTCTTGAGGATTCTCTAAGTATACCAGGATACCAGCTACACAGAGTGAGAGTTTAGTTTTCTACCCCTTTACATCTTCACCAGATCTCTCCTCCTTGGATCTAATCTCTGAGGAACAGATAATTCTCCTTTACAAATAGTTTTCTCTTTCTCTTTCTATGATCTTCAAACCTGCTCTGCTACTGACTCCATCCCCATTATCTACAAACATCTTGAATCTGCCATCCTGTCATGATGCTCCATCTTTCACTATCAGATTCCTTGGTCTGTTTCACCTTTGTTAGTTGCATATCAGTGACTGACCTTAGACATCCTTAACATATGTTTGTTGATTGATTGGCTGATTGAAAGAATAAATGAATGAACATTGGAACCTGGTTTATTTTTTATTCACTCAAATTTATTTCTATGACTAAATTGCAACTAAGGACTCAGCATGGAAAAGACAGTGAGACTCCCACTCTCAGAGGGCCAGAATCTTCCAAGACCATCCTAATTTCCAAATTCTTGTCAGGGAGAGTTGAATCTGGGGCATTTCTACTGATGTTGTTCTAACTGTGACTTCTCTTTTCATAGCATAACCCTTTCTCCAAGACCCCCCTTAACTCAACACTCCAAATCCATCATATAAAAATCTTATAAAACATTGGATTTTTTATTCCAGCACTATTTTCTTTAACAAAAAGTTATGCTACACATATTCATTATGGGTATATTTTTTAATCCATTAATCTTATAACCAAGGGATTTTCATAAGGTAGAATATGTTTTAAAAAAAATAATTTTTATAGAAGATAGCATAATATGTCCTGCCTCTGATGCATATTGACTGTGAGATTAATGCACTTAACCTCTCAGCGTCCAAAGGTCATTCTTAAAGATTATATATCTCAGAGACAAGTTGTCAATCTCCATCAGTGGATTTCCCATACCAGAAATGCCATATCCTGATGAAATCACAGGTCTGGAAAATATATGTATGTATATTGGTACATATGCATATATACCTACATGTAAATGTGTGCATATATATATATATACACACACACACAAATGTATGCACAGAGACACTTTTATGTAGAATATAAGCTCACCAACTCCTCACAACTGAAATTTCTAAAAGGAATAAACATCAATTAGTGTCTGAGAACTAGAGGATTTCAAGTTTTCTTCCTCTCCATTTGATTGAGAACTAATTGCTTTCAAATAAATTTCCTACAGGCAAATTTATCCATTTAGTCTGGAAGCTGATTGAGTTGTAGAAAACTCATACAATCGCTGTGATATTCAGAAATCAAAAGAAAACACTACGTGAGGACATCTGTAAAGATCTGGGTGTGATTAGAGCTTTTAATGCTTGAAGATAAGAATATATTATAAAATAATTTCAATTCTTATCCCTATAGATTGAAAAAACTTTCCCATAAAACTATTTACATTTATAAGACATATATACATAAAAAGAGTTTGCTTATCTAATATAAAAAATATTTATTATTTGAAGAGTGGTTTATTTTCTCTTTCCTCTCTTAAGATTGATTTAAAAATTAAAATTGAGACGTCTTAATAGCGCCACCTTGTGGAAATTAGGAGCTTGGGTAGCAGTCATTCAAAGCTCATCCATCCCTGCCCCTGTTTCCTACCTTACCCTTACTTTTCAACACCCAGTTTTTTGAGTTAACTTTTCACTTGCATCCATCCATCACTTGTATATTGATTTTTATTTTGTTTCCTTGATTAGTGGGAGAGAGGTGCCACCAAAACAAAGGAGTCCACCAAAATCCAAATCCCAATGTGACGCAAGCTGAGACTCACTGACTAAAAATCTTCTCTAGTTACCAGTTTCCTCATCCACAGACAGAGAACCAGTTCAAAGGAAACACAAAGCCTCCCTGCCTCAAACAATGAAATATTGAAGTCATTTTAGCCTCCCCCTGGTGTCACAGACAATATGCAGGTGATAGAGGAGGGAGTTGTTTATTGAAGGATCATTCTCATCTTCCATGGCTCTTCACTCAGCAGGTACCCTGAGTGCCCCTGAAACAAAGTGTTTAAATAGTACCTGGAGAAAGAGACAGGCACCAGGAGAAGCTTTTCCCCTTCATCCTACAAGTGATGGAGATCAGAGAGTAGAAACAGCTTCTTTAGTGAGTCTGCTTCAAGGTAGGGAACATGTGTGTCCAGCTAGCCATCAAGACTCTATTAATGTGCCTGCTTGGAAACCAGGAGACTCAGGACCATAGGTACACCTCAAGGGCGCCCCAGAACATATATTCCCCTTCCCTGGCAATGTGCCCCTCAAGGGAAGGGCCAACGGGGATGGTCCCTTTAAGAACAGGTCCAATGGGAATACTAACCCTAAGATATGCCCCACACTCAGACAACCTCTCCTGTCTGTCTCCCCCTCCCCTTCCTTCTCCTCTCCAAGGGAAGGTAAATTTGGATGCCCAGTTAACCTGGATAGATTTACTGGCTAGATTTCTTCCTTCCCTCCCCTTCCCTTTCCTTTCCCAAAACCTTAAACCTACTGCACTCTGAAGCCCATAGGCTGCACAATACTAGGCCCCAAGCTCCACTTAAGAGCTGCTTTCTGAACCCTTCTGGCTTAAAAGTGATTATCAATAGTAACTGTTATTGTTTCGCTCGCAGCCTGATGTCTTAGTTTTCTTTTTGGCCTCATTAAAGGGGTCATTCCCTGCTACTTCTTAAACAGGCTTATTCACTGAATGGGTGTTACCTCACCCTAAGTGAGTACCTGAATAGACCTTAGCCCAACGGGCCCAAGGCTCCCAGTGCATCCTGGGTCATCTCCAGTCATACTAATGCATATCTGCTCACTGGATCCAGATGACTGTGGAGGAGAAGTGACGCTGGTGACCTGCACAGCCCTCCCTCACTCAAAACAAAATCTAGTGCAAGTCACGTCCTCATTTCTCTGATGGCAATGAAGGACGAACACAACCAACAAATGTAAACCTGGACTTAGAGCACAGGTATCCAAGATCAGAGGCAAATGCTTAATTAATGTGATTGAGAACTAGAAGGGTCCTTAAAGATTATCCAGTCCAGTGGCCTCAACTTCATACTTGAGGAAACTAGGAGCCAGTGAAGGGAAACGACTTGCCAAGGTTACCTTGAGGATGACTGTGAGTGTATCTCCTGAGGCCAAAGCCAGAACCCTTTCCACTGTACCCCCATTCTCTCTTCAAAGAAAAAATATTGGAGGGCAGGGGAGGAGAGAAAAGGTAGAAAAATCAAAGAGAAGGGGTAGAAAGAAAGCTTTAGATTTATGTGGATTCTTAACTAAAGTCTTTGGATAGATTATGCAGCATCTATGAACTTGAATGGAAAAAAATTCTATCTTCATTTTCACTCACCTTTAACTAAAGTTAGAATGCCCTTCAATTATAAATGGAGCCAACAAGCCTTATTCTGAGAAGGGGTCCATGAGCTTCACCAGGTCATCAAAGAGGCCCATGGTACTAAAAAGGTTAAGAACTCCTGTTTCAAGAGAAGGATGGCTAGAGAATCCCCTTCTGGCTTCCCCATAGAGGGGTCACAGATCATCTAAAAACCTCTTCAGAAATAGTCTCACAAGGAAAATATGCCCCTCTGAAATCTTAGGCATGAAACTTTAAGTGGGACAAATATAATTTTCGGGGGAGAGAACAGGATTCAGAGCTCCACAACAGACATGATAAGGGTAGCCCCTTATTCTTCGGTGAGGAGGGTCAGTCAATAGAGAGCAATTAAGGTGCTAGGAACAGTGGCTTTGCACTGGAGGAATGGAGATTGAAGGTAAGTAATTGGGAAAATGATATAACCAACTGTGAAAAAGTTTAGGTGGGAGGAGCAGATTGCAGGAGGAAGTGCTGACTGGGCTAGAGAACTCCAAGCTAGATGTGTTAAACATGGCATGCGGAGCCCTGGAGAATGTCCAAAGCACACAGAGGCAGACGAGTTGACCTTTCAGAGGTCCTTTTGAGTTCCAACTTGTCTCTGAAGATGGTGACCAGAGAGTAAGTTCCTGTTCCTTCCTGGTGATGGGACATTATTTTCCAGTAAGTTCTCCTATCATACAATTGTTACTTTATCTATACAGGAAGAAAATGTGCTAGTCCTTCTGGAAACTGGAGGGCTTTGGGTGCTACAGTCTGACTTCCTGCGGCCACCTCAGCTTCAGAGCATATATAGAAATGGAAGGAAGCCTAATCGCACCTGGACCTGGTGATGCAGTACAATATTATCTCACTGCCAGGTTGGGTGTTTTGTTTCTTATTTAAGTATTTCAGGCCCTCCTCCCTCTCATGTCATTATCATAAAGGCTAACTCATCCAACAGGCTAGAGACAGGAAGAGTTAAGAAATATCCATGGGATCATTGATTTAAAACTGGAAGTTTCCTCCAAGGTCCTGAGTGTTTGGATGTATAAACTCTGTGGACCTCAGTTTCTTCATCAGCAAAATTAAGAGACTGGATGACATGGTCCCTCATCTCTTCTAGCTATAAATTTACAATCCTACTCCACCAGCACCTTTCCTTTTACATGTGGAAAACCTTGAGGTCTAGGGAAGTTGTGAGCTGCTTCGTTCACATTCCGGTTAATTCCCAGGCAATATTCAAACCCAAACCCCTCTGATTCTGAAACCAGTGTTTTTTCCATTTTATCTCTAAGAATACTGAACACATGAACTGATGCAAAGTGAAGGGAGCAGAACCAGGAGAACGTTATACATAATAACAACAATGTTATATGACGATCAACTGCAAATGACTTAGCTATTCTCAATCCAAGACGATCCCAAGGGACTCTTGAGGCTGTCTCCAGAGAAAGAACTGATACTGTCTGAACACAGACTGAAGGAGGGATGGAATTTGGAACTCAAAATGTTTTTTTAAAAAGCAAATGTTAAAAAACTGTTTTAACATGTAATTGGGGAAAAGATAAAATATTAAAAAAAAAAAAAAGAATACCGAGCATAGCTTAGGCCAGGGAAGACAGATTGACAGGGCTGAATAAGCACCACAGAGAGGGGAAACATGATTTCTAGTTCTTTCTCTGGAAGGAAAAGGGTAGAGGGAAAGAGCTTTATGGCCTTAAGGAAATCACTTACCTTTTCTGCACCATTTCCCCATTTGCAAAATTAGCATTAGACAGTCCCTAAGATCTTTTCTAGTTCAATAAAATTCTATTCTAGGGTAGAGATAACTTGGTGATAAATATTACCATAGAATTTCAGACTACAGATATAATCTAGTTAGTACTTTCCTTTTTGACAGAATGTTATTTTATTATTTAAAATTTAAGAGATTTCATCATACATACTACTTACTAAAAACCTGTTACCATAGGGTAGGCATAAAATAAGTCTTATTTCTTTATAGTCACACTACCTTTTAGGGGGCAAAAAAAGCAGAGGGAAACCTCCCATATTTCCTATCCACTACAAGAAATATGTAGAAACAATATAGTCCATAATACTAAGATAAGGATTTCATTCAATTCAGCAAACATGCACCATGTGAAAGACACTCTAGTAGGTGCCAGGGATATAAGAATGAAAATCAAGACAGTCCCTGTCCTTGACAAACCTGACCATAAAGGGGATATTACAACCTCTCTGGATCTTCTGTCATTGTTACCAGTGTAGCCTTTAAGTCATTCATCTGTCATCCTTTGTATTTGTCTCTACCTAATTCATTTTGTTGTTTTTATTTTTAATAAAGTATCAATGACACATAGAGATATGGAATTATTAACACTTCTCAGTCAATTGTTTGATTGAATATATGGTCTACCATGAAAAAATATCTAAACACTTGCCTGCCCTCCTCTTCCATTTTCATCAAGGATACCTTCAATATGTCTGCAGACCCTTATCATTTTATAGAGTTAAAGAAATAAACATAAAGGTCACATAAATTGCTCCAACATTCTTTGTCATCCTGAAATAGCATATCTGTAATATTCACCATCCTTGGAAACCTTCTTCTCTGGGATATATGTCGAAAGTAATTTCTCAGGCCTTCAAATAATGCTGCCTCCAGCAGAGATTTCTTCTGTCTATATCTGACTCAATGAGTCCAATGACTCTGACATCATTTTCTTAAATGAGAATTCCTTTTTACATATAAGAATTGGGGAACTGAGGTTATAGAAAAGTCCTAATGTGGTAGTTCCTCTGTCACTGATAACGAGAATAAACCACTATAGGAACATCTATCACTTTCATTTGTATTTTGTCTTCCTTCCTATAAATAACACAGGATGATCTGGTTAGATGAATCTCATGCCAAGATTTCTTTAGCTTGATTTTCCTCTCCACCGACTTTTGATCTTTTGTGAGGGAATATTGTTCATAATCTCCCTATATCACACTCCTATATAACGTTTGGCAGATGAGCTTATACTTTGTACAAACGGTGCCCCTGTCTACCATGTTTCTCTGTTTAGCAAAAAGAAACACCATGATATGTTTACTGACTGAGGCAGTTTCGGGACTTTTTAAATGTGGTAACTATTTGTATCAGTTAAAAGTCTCTAAGAAACCAAGAATTTGGCCAAGGGGGTGAATTTTTAACCAAGCTAGGGATAAAAATAGTTATGGAAGATTAAATAGATAATGCCAAGTACATGTAATGAAAAGATTTACATAAATGAACAAATGCAACTAGGATAGAAGGGAAACCGTTAATTAGGAAAAAAACTTTGCATAAAATTATCTGTTAGTCAAGTTTTATAGAAAACTAATGTGTAGCTACTTGCCAGAGCTGGAGTCAGGAAGGCTCATGTTCCTGAGTTCAAATCCAACCTTAGACACTTAGTAGCTGTGTGACCCTGAGCAGCTGACTTACTTGTGTTTGCCTCAGTTTCCTCATCTGTTAAATGAGCCAGAGGAGGAAATGGCAAGCCACTCAAGTGTCTCTGTCAAGAAAACCCCAAATGGGGTCACGAAGTCAGGCACAGTTGTAACCAACTCATCACTAACGACTGAAAGATGTCTAGAAGACAAAAATCAATTATATGAAGGAACAGTATTCAAAAGAAGGATTGCTAAGTGCTTAATAAATGTTTGTTGACTAAGTGATACTGATCATGCATCACTGATAATGATAGAAATACAAATCAAAACAACTCCCTTCACACCCAGTAAATGAGTTTTTAAAAAAACTACCAAAATTGGAATAGTCTGTGTTGGAAGGGTTGTAGAAAGAGAGCACGCTAATTTATTGTTGGTGGAGCTATGAAATACCTCAACTATTCTGAAAAGCAAATTGATGTTACACTGAGAAAGTGATTAAAGCATCTATATCCTTTAATCTAGAGGTTTCTAGTTCTTTCTCTGGTTAGGTAAATCTATTGTTAGGTAAATCCTCTGAGAAGGAGAATGGCAAAAAGCAAACTCAAATTTCTATCATTTATAATGGTAGTGTGTATGTGTGTATATGTGTGGTGTGTGTGCGTGTGGTATGTGTGTGTGGTATGTGTATGGTGTGTGTGTATGGTGTGTATGTGTAATGTGTGTGTGGTGTGTGTGTCCACATGGATATGTGTGTGTGGTGTGTGTGTATGTGTAATGTGTGTGTGTGTAGGTGTAGTGTGTGGGTGTGGTGTGGTGTGTGTGTCTATATGGATATGTGTGTGTGGTGTGTGTATGTGATGTGTGTGGGTGTAGTGTGTGGATGTGTAATGTGTGTGTGATGTGTGTGGATGTGTAGTGTGTGGATGTGGTGTATGTGTGTGTGTGGTGCGTATATGTGTAATGTGTGTGTGGTGCGGATGTGGTGTGGTGTGTGTGTATGTATGTGTAATGTGTGTGTGTATGTGTAGTGTGTGGGTGTGGTGTGGTGTGTGTGTATATGTGTGGTGTGTGTGTGTGTGTGTGTGGTGTGTGTGAGCAAAGATCTAGAAATGAAACTGATGCCCATTGATTGGGGAATGGCTGAACAAGTTGTGGTACAAGAATATAATAGGCTAATATCGTGTTTTGAGGAACTATGCACGTGACAGATTCAGAGGAAGGGAAGTTACATGAACTGATACAAAGGAAGTAGAACCAGGATAGCAATCTACACAGTAACTACAGCAGTAGAAAATGACAACAAAATCACTGCAGCTGACGACGACAAAATCGTAATCACCAAAGTTGGTCCCAAAGAAGAGATATGAGAGTCCACCTCCCTTTACTTGTTCTCAGAAGGAGAATTCTGACTAGGAGTGTGATAGACTTTTTACATATTTATTAATTTTGTACAAGTGTTTTTTTCTTTTATTTTTTTATTATGAAGAATGGCTCTCTGGGAGGGATAGAGTGATGAACTAAAGAAAGGAGGTGATGTAAAAGCAAAGGATATCGATAAAAGGGTTTTTTAAGTCTTTAGGAAATGCAAATAAAAATCAATGTCTTTATATTTATTTCTCATTTTCAAAGACAGCAACTTATTTAAATAGGTCAGGTTGAAACTGTTATATTTATACACAATGTTTTCTTCTCGCCTTTATCCTACTTTGATTCTGATTTTGACCCTTGCTTTATTAGTAAAGGACTATACCCAAGCAGCTAGTTCTGAATGAACTTCCATGTTGGAAAGCAGTCAGATCCTGTCTCTTAAGACATAATCAATCATTTGGGGGATGTCATTTCAGACATCATATGTCAAGTTCCCTTTAGGATTTCTTATTAAAGAAAATATTTATGATGTACAGGCATGACATTTCTGAGTCATCTACAAGTCTCTTTTAGAGATAATGTGGTATAGCATGAAGGACACCAAAAGACGTAGGTTTGAATCTTTCATTTCAACTTTGCAGATAGAATGTAAAGAGATAGCACAGTTAGGTGAAATCAGAACTAGACTCAAAGAACATTAATTAATTAATAAATTAAAATCAAACCTGGATGGAGGTCTCTTGTGAAGTGCTCCCAGAAATTTGTCCTTGTCCCTGGTCCACTTGACATTTTCATCAATAACTTTATAAGCATAGATGGAATGCTTCTCAAATTTTCAGATGAATGAGTTGGAATGCATAGTTAATATATTGGATGGCATAAGCAGGATTTCCATCCCCCATCCTACTCTCCTCTCCCCCTACTCAAATATTAATGGGCTAAAATGATGGGCCAATCTCCCCAAGATTACACTGGATTGAATGGGATTAAATTTAAAGTTCTTCACTTAGCTTTTTTTTAAAAAAATCAGCTTTGGGAGGTGGAGTCAAAATGTGGTAGAGCAAAGGCAGGGACTTGCCTGAATGAGCTCCTCCCAAACTCCTCCAAATATTTTTT
>CM053769.1:701673974-701797912 GCA_028658325.1 Potorous gilbertii | reverse complement strand
GAGCCCGGCCCGTCTGGCCCGGCCCGCCCGGCCCGGCGCGCGGTCCCCCGGTTCGGTGCGCGCCGTCGGCGGCCGAGCCTCTGCCCTCGCCCCGGGGCCTCCGCGGGCCGGGCGTGTGCGGCTCCCCCCCTGCCCCCGGGTACGCTCCGGGGCTGGGGCGGCCGCCGCCGCGGGCTCTCGGGCGCAGGAAGCCCCGGGGGGTGTGGACGCTGGCCCGGGCGGTCTGCCGGCCCCTGCCTCTTCCGGGGTCCGGGCGGGCCTTGTTGGGCCCGGCAGCACGGGGCGGGGGTCGCTCCGGACCGACCCCCAGATGGGTCCGCGGGGCGCACTGGCAGCCCCGGCGAGCGGGCCACATGGAGACGGGGGCTCGGAGCCTCGGGCCGGCCGGCGCCTCCGGGCAGGGAGCGACCCTTGGGGAGCCGCGAGGAGCCGCCCCCCGCTCCCCGAAGCCGCCCCCCGCTCCCCAAAGCCGCCCCCCGCTTTGCAGACAGGATGCACTTGTGCAAGCGGCGCTCGGGCGTGATCGGGGGCACGAGGGGAACGGCCGCCCCCGGGGCGAAAGCAGAAGCGCTGTGAGAGGTCGGGGCACGGTGCCGGCCTCCGTCTGCGCTGCCGCCCTCGGGTCCCCCCTCGCGTGCACCCGGAGCCCCCGGGGCGCGTTGCCGCAGGCTCGTGCGTGAGTCGCCCTTTTGCGGGGTTTTTTCGGCTGGACGCCGTGAGCCCTTGGATTTGGGGGGAAGTTGAGGCCGTGTCGGCGTGCGCGGCGGGGGCGTGGAGCTTTCCGAAGAGCCCCGCGTGCCCCCGGACGAGCCGTGGATGTTGCTGACGCCCCCGCTCGTGTAAGCGTTCAGCTCCCACCCTGCAGATCCAGAGGCTCTTCGGTGGGATGGCTGTTTAAGTCTTAAGCTGCGCTGTTTCAGAAAGCTCTGAGCAGTAGGAAAGTAAACTGCATCTGTCCGAGGAAAAAGCTCCTTCTGGAAGTTACGAGGGCTGCTTTTGCGCTCGCTCAGCAGGCATTTGTACGGTGCCCACCACGTGCCAGCGTCTGTCATTGACAGAGCTCAGTGTTATTGAGAAAACGGTGTTTGGGGTTAGGCGTTAGGACCTGCACGCAGGTGACACCCCCACAAGGCCAAGCTGGCGTATTGTACTCACCGGAGAGCAGATAGGTTAAACATAGTCTTTTCCCCTGGAGGACCGGGATGGTGTGGTCCAGTGACCTTGTGGTCTTGGACAATTGAGACTAGAGTTTAGGATCTAATTGAAGAGATGGACTGGAGCAGGCTGTCTTGCAGAAGGGTTGAATAATTCGGCTGCTGACTCTTAGTAGGAAGCTTTTCTTTGCCAGACAGTGGTAGACTCCAGAGGGACACACTGCTTTTTGCGTTGGGATTTGTTAATTCTTTCTCTTGACTGAATGGACTAGGAGATACATGTTCTCCAAGGGATGCACTAATACTGGTTTTAAAGTGACTACAGGTTTTACTTTTATTACCTTGACTTTCGGCCTGCTCTTGAGTTGCAAAATTGTGGTCTGTGAGGACAAACATCTGTTGTTTCCTGTGTTGGTATCATTGTATCTCTTCACATCTGGAGTAAATGACAAAATAATTAGTTGCCCATTGCTGGATTGGCTTGATTTTTTTTAAAGTTTTTTTTTTATTATGTTTTTGGTCTAAACTATGTTGGTGCATGATGCTAGAGAACCTTAAATTGTTGGTTTTAGGAAGCAGAAGTAGTGTGTATTAAGTCACAGATAATGCATCTCGTGATTGCTGCTGGTAGGTTTTGGAAAGTCTTTATCCAGAGAACATTTCTTTTAGTGTCTTTTCAGAGCAGGGGACCTTTTGGGAGGAGGGAGAAGTGAGTTCTTCTCAGATTTGTTTGTGGTGGGTTTACAGGTTGAGGTTTAATTCGTAGTGCCTGCTTCATTATCCCAGTCACTATTTTAAATATTTTTCGATGAAAAAACCTTATGGCTGCTTATAGCCATTTTGACTTTGGTGTGCTATTAAGTTTTGGGGTTAGTTCAGGAAATTTTTGAAAAGAGTCTATGACAAATGAAATTGTACAAAGACAGGGTCAGAAAACAAATCTATTTTAGATTCCTTTTTCATTAATAAGTTTTTCTTAGGCTTGTAAATATGTAATTTTAAATGAAGGAAGTATTGAGCAGATTATAGAAATTGTGGATATTTAGGCAGGTGAGAAATACCTGCCTATTATTGTTGGTATTATTAAGATCCTTATGAATAATCTGCAGTGTTTGAGGTGTAGGAGGAAATGTCTGTTGATAGGACTTGATGCCTGCTTGTATTCATTATTTTCCAATTTTTCTAACCAGTTTTTTTTTTTTTTTTTGCCACTAATAGACAAAGAGAACAGAGGTAGTGATAATGAAGTCCTCATTGATTTAGTTTTCCCTCCTCTGACCCCTCCCCCCCCTTAGGATATAAGATAACAAGGAATTCTACAACCCTCCAACAAAACCTAAATTGTAACTCAGGTTTAATATCTGGGTCACTTGTCACAGGAT
Organism: Potorous gilbertii; assembly: GCA_028658325.1. Classification (NCBI taxonomy): domain Eukaryota; kingdom Metazoa; phylum Chordata; class Mammalia; order Diprotodontia; family Potoroidae; genus Potorous; species Potorous gilbertii. The sequence goes on along the minus strand of CM053769.1, from coordinate 701,795,376 downwards.
TTTTTTTTATATTCCTCTCCCTACCTGCCATATTCTTAGATACAGTTTCACAGTGTTTCCTACTTAAAAGGAAGGAAATCAGAGGTTATTATCTACATTAAACCAAATAATATGAAGATAGCATTCTAAGAAATCTGCTTCAGCTTGTTTGACATGGGCTAGGAAATGTTGAATCAGTGAAGTGTGACTTTTTCTTTAAGGAAAAAAAAACACATCTGCTAATATCTGTCTCTGAGTACCTTATATTCTATAAGCCTTATTTTTGGTTAAAATGTGTACCCATAGTTTTGACACAGAGATGAGTTCCAGTTAAAGATGACCCCTACAATGTATGTCTGTTGCCTTTTTTTTTTTTTTGTCACAGAGGTCATGGTTGAAAGTGAGTGGAAATTCCTTCAGTCATAAGTTGTAAATGAATAAAACTCAGGTGGCTTGCCTCACCCTGTGTCTCTTTGGACTCTGATGATATAGAAGTGAGGTGATTGGCAGGAGTTAGGGCTATGAGTAGGCAGCTGCCTTTGCTCCAGATTGAACAGTGGTGACATCTTTGAGTGCCTTTGGGTCACCATGGTGACCTCATGAGAGAGGGACAGATCCTCATAGGTGTGGCTTTAATACTTTGACCCCGGACTCCTCCTTTGACTTTCACATATTACCTTTTCCACTTTTTTTTTTTTGAGGGGGGGTGGTCAGTTGAGGTTAAGTAACTTGTCCAGGGTCACATAGCTAGAAAGTGTCAAGTGTCTGAGGTCAAATTTGAACTCAGGGCCTTCTGACTTCAAGACTGGTTGTTTATTCTCTGTGCCACCTCCCTGCCCCTCCTTTTCCACTTCTAATGGCAAATGCTAGTTAATGAGCCAAATCTCATATCATAGAAGGAATTTTAAATTAAACCACTGTTCTGGCATGAGGCACTAGGAAAGGTGGTTGTCATACTTAGAGAAACTGAGGTGATGGGCAAGTCTTTGAACAGAAAACATGGAAGCAACTTTTGTTCTAATTAGGCGATAAGAGCAAAAGTCCCATTCTGTTTCTTATCTAGGGATTGCTCTGTGGAACAACTATGTCTTTTTCTTGGTGCTCTAGGCATGGACTCATGTAGTCACAAATTGGGAAAGTTATATCCCTTGTGCCATTCCCAGGTTTTAACCATGTAACTCCTGGTGGATACCTTATGATATCTAGCATTTCCTACAATAATGAGTATTCTTATCAGGCCATCTCCTCAGTTAATTAGTAGACATTTATTAAGCCTGGGGACACAGTTTAACATGTAATTACATAATCGCGTTGGTGTATTATTCAGTAAGCATTTCACTTGTATCGGTCTTGTTTGACCAGCTAGATTGTACATTTCTTGAAGGCAGGGTTTCTTGTTAGCCAATTAGTATCATTTCCTGGCAAAGATAGTGGTATAATTTGCCATTTACTTGTCCATCTCATTTTACAGATGAGGAAACTGAGGCAAATGGGGGTTAAGTGACTTGCCCAGCATCACACAAGCTCGTAAGTGTCTTGAGTGTGGATTTGAACTCAGGTTGTCCTGACCAAGGCTGGCACTCTATCCACTGTGCCACATTCTCTTAATATATCCCTTTATTTACCCTAGTAATTCCAATTACGCCTGGCATGCTCTCATTTTTCTAAGTTTGAGATAATTCAGTAGGTTTCTTAGTGTTGTGAATTTGGTCTCTTTCAATTAGCTGTCCCGGTGTGTTGAGATAGAGGGGCAGTGAGTGGGCTGTAAGGGAGAGAAGGTGCCCTTGGAGTCAGGAGCCTCTGCCGTTTACTGGTTGTGGGACCTAAAATGGGGGTAATAGTAATGGTACTTACCAAGATTGTTGTGAGAAGGGTGCTTGGGAATGACTAGGTTTGTATTTAAGAGGAGCTTACTTAGTTCAAGGGAAAGAGACGTGTATTCAGCCATACCCAGCATAAGTTGTTCTGAAGAATGCCATAGGGAAGCAACATCAGTGTTATTCCATAATCAACCTGTTGTTTGGAAGCCTGTTGTAAAAATCATTTGGCTAATTACCCATTTATAATTGGTTATTGGTGCACAGTGAATAGAGCCATTTCCTTCATTGTACAGATGAGGAAACAGGCAAGCAGGATTAAGTGACTTGCCCAGGGTCACACAGCTAGTGTCTGAGGCAAGACTTGAACTCTCAGGTCTTCTAGATTCCTGGCCTTGAACTCTATCTATTGCCACTCCTAGCTGCTCTCAGGTAGGTTGTAGACTTCTGTCAGAGAGAGATAATGTATAATAAGCCTGGGAAGAGGTAGTACTTTGCTGCCAGACTGTGAAGGTTTTTCAGTGCTTGACTGAGGAATTTATATTTTATTTTAGAGGAAATCGGGTACCACTGGAGCTAATTGGGTAGGACAGCAACATGGGCAGACCTACTGTGCTTTGAGAAGTATCATTCTGGCAACTAATTGGAGGATAGATTGAGTTGAGGAGAGAGGCTGAAAGCAGAGAGACCAATGAAAAATCTTGGGTCAATAGTCCATGAAGGAGGTGATAAAGACATGATTAAGGTTGTTATGAGTGTAGAGAATGGAACTAACTGATCTGAGAGAATTTGTAAATGTAGCATCTGCAAGACCTAGAAGGTGTTTGTATAATTGAGTATGACTATCAGTAACCTGGATCACTTGGAAGGAAGATGGTCCCTCCAACAGAAATGGAGAAGTTAAGAAGGAATGGTTTGGGAGCAAAGATAATGACATCTTTTGGGACATGTTGAATTTGAGGTGCCTATAGGACATCCTTCTTGAAAACGGAGACTTTTTCACTGGATAATTTTGATTTTAATTATTCTAAAATAAATGTGTTTGAAAGATCCTAATTCGGTCTGAAATTCCCTTATCTGATCACAATCTATTGTCATTTTACCTCTCCCTCTGCCTTCTTCATCTAACCTATAACTTCCAATCCCTTGACCCCGTGGTTCTTTCCCAGGGCATTACCCCTGCACTTGCTACACTCTCATCCCTTTTCCATCTTGACCCCTTGGTGAACCAGTTCCACTCTACATTCTTCAAGTCCTTTGCCTCCTCATCTTATCTCTGATCTTGCCTTGCCAAGCCTCAACCTTGGATCATTTCCACTTTCCTTCTACACACATGTTGCTGAATGAAATCAGAGAAAAATCATGAAACTATGCTAAGTCTATTACAAGAAATTCATGGTACATAACCCTACACAAATCTTGCTGTTGCAAGCCAGTCCTTTTATATTTCTCTGATTTCACTATTTCACTCTCCACAGAAGCTCCCCCAAATCTTTTCATTCCTCCTCAAACCTCTCACAATTGCCCTCCTCCCACCCTCTCAGCTGAGATCTTTGCCTATTATTTTACTGGAAAAGTTGAGGTCATTCACTGGGATCTCACATGACCTACATGACTTCTGCCATTGCCTCCTTCACTTGAGTCTCACATAAAGAGGTGGCCCTTATTACCAAGGCTAACCCCATCTATATGGCCAAATGATCCCATTCCGTCTTGTCTTCTCCCTAAAAGATTGCCACATCTTTCTCGATTGCTCCCCTCTTCTCAATGACTTTCAGCCTCTTGTCTACTGGCTTCTTCCCCACTGCCTGCAAGCATATCTATGCTTCCTCTATCCTCAAAAACCCTCACTTGATTTATCCGTCTCTACTAGCTGTTGTCCCATTTCTCTTTTACCTTTCATGGCTAAATTCCTTAAGAAGATTATATATAATTGATGAATTCACTTCTTTTCCTTTCACTCTTACTAACTTTGTGTTGTCTGACTTCTGAGTTCATCAGTCACCTGCAATTGCCGAAGATCTCTTCATTACCAAGTCTGATGGCCTTTCTTTCAAACCTCATCCTTTTTGACCTCTCTGCAGCCTTTAACATTATTGATCCTTGACACTCCCTTCTCTAGATTTCTGTAACACTGCTCTGTCCTCCTTTTTCTTTTCTTTTTACTGTGTGGCTTCTCCTTCATCTTCTTTGCTGGATCTTCATCCATGTCATGGCTACTAAGAGAGAGTCCCCAGGACCATGTGCAGGTCTGCTTTCTGTCATCGTCATCATCATCATCGTCTTCCTTTTTTCTTCTTGTCCTTTCTTTCCTTCTTTTCTTTCTCCCTCCTCCACCTCCTTTCATCTTCTTCTTCATTGCCATTGCTGTCTCATTTTCTGAAGGTATTGTCAGCTCTCATGTAATTAATTATCTCTGTGCTTATGATTCTCAGATCTACTTATTCATGTTACAGATACTTATTCATGTTACAGATCCACTAATCTCCAGATGAAACTCATTATCCCCTCACACCCACAAACTCTCTGCTCTTCCGAATTTACCATTGAGGGCACCAGTACCTCCTCCCAGTCATCCAGGTGCCTCATTCTTTATCACATCCCATATCCATTATTTTTCCAAGCGCTATTGATTTTACCATTGCAATAGCTTTTGTATACACCCTCTTCTTTCCTCTCTGCCCTGATGCAGGCCTTTATCACCTCATGCCTAGACTATTGCAGTAGATTGCTGACTGGTTTCTCTGTCTTAAGTCTCCTCATCCAATCTGTCCTGCACCCTGCATCCTATCAAATTTATCTTCCTGAAGTACAGGTCTGTCCACGTTATCTTCATATTCGTTAAACACTGGTGGCTCCTAACACCTCTGAAATCAAATATGAAATTCTCTGTTTGACATTCAAAGCTCTTTACTAGGTAACCCAATCCTAAACGCACTACCTCACTCTCCCCAACACTGATCCAGTGACTTTGGCCTTAGACACTGCCTGCCTACTGCAGGCATCTTCACTATCTGTTGCCCATATCTGGAATGCTCTCTCCTTCCCCCCTTCCCTCTCCCCCCGTGAAATGTTAGTGGCTGCCTATTGATTATCTCCAGTTTATTTGTGCATATTTTCTTTGTCCACAGTTACGTGTATGTTGTCTCCTCTATGATTTAGATTGTGAACTGAGAACATAAGCTACCTTTTGCCTTTTTTTTGTATTCTCAGCTCTTAGCTTGGTGCCTGATACATAATAGGCACTCAAAAATGCTTATTGACTGACTGTGTGTGTGTGTGTGTGTGTATCTATATGTATAATTAAAATTTACTGAGCATTTTAGAGATGCTAATTTATGTGCTATAAAAAGGTAATTGACTGCACTTTGAAAGACAGATTTTGAAGATGCAGGAAATTGATTCTTTTTTGTGTTGGTTCACACTTCATGTCACAGATTTTTATCTTCCTTTGCTGTGTGTTCCAAATTCTGCCCTTAAGTATGTGTATACATACAGTTTATGGTGCATTTTAGATAGATCTGTGGTTCATCAATATGCAAAGTTTGTATTTTGAGATTTTGAGTCAGTGTTTCATGTTATCTAGTAACCTCCCTATATTATTCCATACTCTAACCTATTCTGGTGTGTTTTTTAGATGACATTAAACTCGGCTTAATTTCGAAAGGCAAAAACGTGCTTTAATATTGATGATGGTGCATGAGTGCATGTGTGTGTATAAACCAGAATTTCTTATAATTTTAATGTTAAGATAATACATATTCTCTAGCTAATGGTGTGATGCGCCCTCCAATGTTAGCGACGTTTAGTCCCATCAAAAAGACTGAGGCAAAAGTGTACTAAGGGGCACCAGGACTTCTACATTAAAATTAGACCAGAACAAATTCATTCTTAGTGTACTGTATTCATCACTAGTCTTTGTCATGTAGTCTTAGAATTCTTAATAGAAAAACAAATAAGCAGACCAAAAGCCTTCCCTTTAAATTTTGCAGTTGTAATTTGTAAGGATCTCCATGTTAGCTAATTTGTATTAACAGAATAGGTGATCTTTTGCACAGTAGTGAAATATTGTAACTCCTAAACCAGATAAACTTAATTGGAAAGTATTTAACAAAATAAATAAGAGGGCAGTAAAATAGTGGTAATACTATATTTTAAAACAAAGTCAGTACATGGCTTGCAGGGATCCTTATGTATGAGTTAAGAGCCCCTGTTTCTGTTTGAGTTTGATCTCAGACTAGCTATTTGGTTCTGGGCAAGTGACTTAATTTCCCTTGGTTTCAGGTTTCTCATCTATAAAATAGGGATTTTAGATTGCATAGTCTCTAATGTCCTTTACAGCTTTAAATCTATAAGCCTCTGAAAAGAACTTTGAATATTAAATTTGAATAAAAATTCTTTATTAGACAGCTACAATAGTAGAAATGGCCTTGCACGGCTCCACAGGCCCGTTTTCTCACTGTGCCTCAGCAGCTCTTCATAGTTGTGGGACTGCAGGCTAGCCTTTCCTCCCCATAATTCCCTCATTTATTCAAAATTGGATAAAACTTTTTGCTATTGTCTTGAAAGGTGACTAGTGAAGATCAGCTGAGGTCATGAATTTAAAGTTATGTCGTTGATATCGTTAACTATTTGTTTTGGTCATGCCTACTTATGTTGTCTGAGAGCCTGGGGAGGTGAGTAGCCTACATGTGGCCCTTGGGTCTTGAACTGTTTTGAAGAGTCTTTACAAACCACTGACCAATTTTGAAGGGTGTTAGACCATCCGGAGTACCACCAGGAGCAGCGGGAGGAGGAGGTAGAGGTGGTGGTCCGGTGCTTTAGGCAGTGAGACCATCTGGGATTCTGGATTCCCTTGTGCCCCTTGTCTTAGTTGAGGTTGGAGGAGGAATCTTTTCCTCTGTAGCTCAGGTGGAAAACCCTGACATACTGTCTCAGGAGAACTGAGGTGGCAGCAGGAAATAGTAATGAAAACTTCTATCTGTGTTGTGCGTTAGAGGTTGGAAGACACTTTATGTACAGCATCTCATTGAGCTTCAGGTTGTTCAGGGATAGTAAACTCGATTTTCCAGATGAGGAGACTAAAAGAGAGGAATAATTTTCCCAGCATCATATCTAGTGAGGACCAGAGGCGAGATGTGAACCCAGTTCTTGCTAACTTTAAGTCCAAAATGGGAATGTGGGGGTGGGGTGAGGGTCACCAGACTTTCAAGAGTAAAAAGTATTGAAACTTTACTTGTTTCCTCTGATTTAAAGTTTTTTCACATGCCAATAACCAATTTTAGCATTTAGCATCTTAGGACTCCCCTGAGTTCCATTCCTTTGCTACCTTCCCCAAACAGTTATATAGCCCCTGGGATCTGTAAACTGAGGCATTACACCCTGGGAACCTACACATTGAAGCTGTTGGTAGTGAGCTAGTGCCACTCTTGGAGAACTGGCTTGGGCAGCCAAACTAATTAATGTAGGCCCCCAGGGGCTTCATGGGAGTAGGAATAATAGTCCAGAGAAAAGGGAAGACTTCAGGGCAGACTCTCCCACAGCCTCCTCCATTCATTTCTTAGAATTAGAGTTAGAAGAGCAGAGCTTCTTAACTTTTATGTGTCCTAGACCTCTGGGGAAGTTTGTAGGGGTGTCCTCTCTCAGAATGTTTTTCAGTGCTTATAATACATAGGATCATAAAGGAAAGCAATTATATGGAAATAAAGATGTAATTTTTTTCCCCATAAGAATTCATAGACCCTCTGAAATCTGTGTGGATGCCTCAGGGATGGGGTGCAAAAAAAGTCCCCTTTACAAACCTTAAAGTGATATATACATGAGCTGATACTATCGTCCCCTTCCTTGCAATCAAAATATGTCATCAAGTGATCTATGACGGGAAAAGGAAATAGGATACAAGAACAACTGATAACAGATGGTCCATCTACATGCATCATTTTTGCTGTCCATAAAACTGAGAGACACAAAGGAGGGTCCGCAGCATGGCAGCTAGACTCGAGGAAGAGTTTATGGGATTATACAAACAATAGACAAAATGAAGGTAGGGTAGAACCAGGATGACCTGGGTTCCAACCTTGTCTTTCTCTACCTAGTTATGTGAGTCCAAACAAGTCGCTGAATCCTCTAGCTGGGCCCAGCAGCTATCTAGGACTCACTGAAGTAATAGAATTTTGGTGGCAGGAGCTCCATATGTTTGTTGTCAGCATCATAATGTGTTCATATATGGACACAGAGATGCACAGGATGACAAGGCATGAATGGATTAGGACTTGCCCTGTGCAAAGAAGAGATTCTTTGAAGTCTTGCAAGTATTAAGGCATCCTGGCTCCCTCCATATGCAAGTGTTAAATCACTACCTGCCATAGACATGAGAGTGTATAGGAAATGAGTTAATATTTACTGAAATGATCTCTCTTTGTTTAAGTGACTGTCTTGCAATACATAAAGAGCCCACTTTTCATGAGCGACAGAATCATGAGGAAGAGTTCTTGAAACTGCAGTCAGTAATGCCAGGACTCCCAATAGTGCTGTCTTTAGGGTTCTTCTAATAACAATCCTAGGCCAAGAAGGTACTCATTTGTATTTGCTTCTTTTTAGTTAAACGAAAATGGCAGATGTAAAAGAATAAACTATTTTTCTTGATTAAAAAACCCCAACATCATTTACTAAGCACTGTGCTGGATGCTAGAGATAAAATAGAAACAGCAACGTGGTCCTTGCCTTCAAAAAACTCATAATCCAAGAAAGGAAGAACATATGTTTATGAGGGATGGGTGGGGAGGAGTGTTATGGTGTGGGAATTCAGGGATAGTGAGTGGAGCCCGAGGGGAATTGATAGATACATATTTTGTGGAAATGGTCACGTTGAAAGGTGGGAAAAAGGGTAGAGAATGAGATGGAAAGGGAGGCAGAGCAGCCTGTGGGGGATTGGGGTGGAGCTAGATATGGAGAGTTCTGGCCAGTCAGGAGTTCAGGGTGGCAGGGCAGGATCTGTAGTACCCATTCTGGAGCTGAGGCACATGCATTTTGTGGAAAATGGATTCTCCTTTGTATGTTGCACTTCTAATTTCCATGCCTGTGGCAGTCTACAGCTGGGCAGGGACTCCCTCCAGTGGCTTTTGGCCTTCTGATGGAAAAAACATTTTCCACCTCTGCCTCCAGCGCCTTGGAGATATGAACGTTTTTATGCGTTCTAGGCCTCCATTCCAGTGGCACCCTGAAGGTTAGTTTCTAAAAAAGTGACTTTTGTTAGTTCAGTTGATTCGCCATCTGTCAAAAAACAAAGTTGCTCTTGGAATAGATATTGGACAAAGGAGTTTTTCACCCTTATATAACCTGACAATTGCCTTTATTTTCTAATTGGTGGGATTGAAACATAAAGCTAACCTGGCAATTGCCTTTATTTTCTAATTGGTGAGATTGAGACATAAAGCAATATAATACCAGATAAATGTTCTTGCTAGACAAAGATTTTCATGTTAGTATTTTTTTGTAAAACATGTAGCGACCCTAAGATTGCTGTTGCTTTCAGAAAGGGCTAAGATTTTAACTATGGAAAGATGAATATTGTTTGAAATGTCAGCATGTAATCATTTAATTTATAATTAGATTTTTAAAAAGAGATAAAGATTTCAAATGGCTGTGATACTGATGTTTTAAAATGTGCCTTCAATCTGATATACTTAAATAGTTTTTTTGTAAGTCCATCTCCACTTATGCTTCTTAGAACCCCTAGTTTTCTTTAGAGCTCAGCTTACCTGATACTTCTTACATGAGACCTTCCCTGGTATTATTCTCAGCTTTTAGTGCCCCTTCTCTACTACCTTACACTTTTTTATATTTTTTTTATATCCTTATACATGTACAAGGCACCTCCCTAATAGAATCTGAATTTCTCAAGGTCCAGAAATATTTAATTTTTTGTTCTTGTATGCCCAGTACATCGATACTTTCAAAAAATGTGTTGTTTGACTATAATAGGATATTGAAATTAGGATGATATATAATTTCAATAAATATATAAAATTCATTATATAAATCTGTATATTGAATATATGAATGTATTTATATAAGATATATTCATAGTGTCCAAATGCATATTCTGTCAATAAAAAATCTTTTGCTTTTTTTGTGACTTCTAGAACTGAAACATTCCAGGTTTTAACTCTATACAAAAAGTAAAGGTACAGAAAAACAGAGGGAAAATGTGTGCATTCTATTGAAATTTCAAATGCACAACAAAGTTTGAAGTTAATGAGTATTCTGTTTCTTCTTTACTAGGTAAAGCATGTGTGCAAGGTGCAGCTGTAAGATCTTAAGACCAATGGACAGTCCGTGGCAAGAGCATCACCATGGATGGCATTTGACTGTGAAATTCAATTAAATGTTTGCAGCCCAGAGAATTGAGCAAAGAAGCCCATCTGAAGGGAGGAAGTGGCATACGTGCCACACCTTGGATGGAGGACACGTGGGCGGTAGAATGGCAGAAGACCTTTCTTTTTAAATCTTTGAAGAATTCAGTTTTAGCTTTTTCTGGAATGACTTTAGGTGTTTTAAGACACTCTCCCCAGGCTCTTCTTACATAAAGATAATATAACGAAACTCAGTCGTTGAATGGTAACATTGGCAAAAATGAGTGCCGAAGGATACCAATATAGAGCTTTGTATGAGTATAAAAAAGAAAGGGAAGAAGATATTGACTTGCATGTGGGGGATATATTAACTGTGAATAAAGGGTCCTTAGTAGCACTTGGATTCAGTGAAGGAGAAGAAGCAAAACCTGATGAAATTGGTTGGCTAAGTGGCTTTAATGAAACAACAGGGGAAAGAGGTGACTTTCCAGGAACTTACGTAGAATATATTGGAAGGAAAAGAATTTCACCTCCTACACCGAAGCCTCGGCCACCCCGACCCCTTCCTGTAGCTCCGGGCTCTTCAAAACTGGAAACGGATAATGAGCAACAAGGTCAGTATTGAAATGACATGTACTTGTGGGCTAACTTTCTGTTAAAGATAGCTATTAAATTTGTATCTGGTCATTAAACCTCGAGTATTATGCATCATTTCATTTCCTTAGCATCTTCACCCAGAGGCCCTGTGTGAGAACTGGTCATTGTTACTACAAACCTAGGAATAGGAATATTTTATGTTATATTAGTAGAAATGCTACTTAGTATGTGGATATGTTTAAAACTTTTTGTATTTAAAACCCTTTCCCTATTGGCACAGTAGGATGTAATTCTTGGTCCTCTCCAGAGGAAACATTAAATGCCTTCTCAGTCATTAAGTTTTTATTAACTGCTTATTATGTGCTAGACACTGTGGATACAAAGAAAAGTGAAACCACGCTATTTCTGCCCTCAACAAACTCATTTTCTAGTGGAAAACAATATGCAGAAAAAAAAAGGACATGATATACAATGTAAATTGAAAAGTCAGAGGGAAGGCAATTCTTACTCTAAAACTCATGGTATTTGGCTAAACAGGAATCTTAGAAGTGGGAGCCTATTTAAGAGTTCGCCATATTTATCATTAGACTACTTGTATGGGAAAATGTAGAGAGTAATAAAATGACCACAGAATCCAGCACAGAAGAAACCATTGTTTTTCTAACCCTGTATCTACCTTTTTGGTTTCCTGTCCAGGAACACTGTGGCTGAAACACAATCCTGTAGTTAATATAAGTGGGGAAGCTTTATTTTCCTTAAATGCAGTCTTTTTCATGGTATTAATACATATATTCTGTTTGGGTGACATGTGGAGAAACCTTTGCTTTAAAAAAACTATGACTGAGGCCACTTTTGACCCAAACGGTTGATCAGAGATTGATTGTTACTGGCTTTTTACTAAACCAAAGTAGGGTTATGGCTTCTGCCTTGCCAACCTTGTGATTTAAGGCTGAACTTTTTTTGCTTCTTCACACAGGAAAGAGCCTGCCACTTGGGCAAACATTGTAGAATTAATTTGTGCCATGCTTTGGATATCTCAAGATAATTTTTGCGTGTTTTACTTTTTTTTCATCCTTTGATTAAAAAGGAAGTGTGTTTGCCCAAGTGGTGTAATGACTTGCACTGTATGTGATGTTGCAACAACCCCTCTGGAAGAGCTTCTGATGTTGCTAATGGTGGACTATATTGCCACTGCTAATGACCGAAGTGAGTGGACGAAAGTGGAAGTACAGGAGGATAAAAACTGCCTTTTAACTCAGTTGTCTTGCTAATAAGGAGTGATTGAATAGGACATTGTTTAAAAAAACCAGTTATGAGAATCATAGGAATTTGCTGAATAATTAATAAAGTTTGCTAAGCCGTGCCAGAAGTTGTTTTTTTCCCCAAGAAGATGCTGCCTTCTTAAACAACGTAAATTTACACAATTAAGTTCAAGTAATGCCCACTACTGTAAGACTAATCACAGAACTCATTTCTGATTGTATATAAGTCAAAAAGCAGTGACAGCAATAAAATATCGAGCTCAGTTTGCTATTCAAAAATGATTTGTATAATTTCACTGTCTATAAAGATATTTATTTTTATGAGTCCACTGTACAGCTATTTATTTGAATTCAGATTTTTTAAAAAATTGAACAGAGATACTTTTTAAGAGAAATAATGAAAGAGGAAAAGGAACTAGTGTTCCCTGACATACACAGCCTTATTGTGGAAAGGAGGGATGGAGTGGGTTGGAGGGAGGTATTCAAGAAAAAACGTATTTACATAGAAAGATGGTCAAGATTAATTCCAGTAGAGTCATAAAAAAAAACTGTCAGCAGTAATTTTAGTTGGCAGCTGGCCTCAAATATTAATACAGATTTTGCTGTTGTTCAGTCATTTCAGTTGTGTCCAATTCTTTGTGACCACATTTGGGATTTTCTTGGCACGTGTGCTAGAGTGGTTTACTTTTTCCTTTTCCAATTAATTTTAAAGATGAGGAAACTAAGGCAAACAGTTAAGTGACTTGCCCAGGGTCACAGAGCTAGTAAGTGTCTGAGACCAGATTTGAATGCAAGATAAGGAGTCTTCCTGTCTCCAGTCTTGGTATTCTATCTTCTTACCTAGCCTTTTGGGTGTTGCCTCAGTCAGATCGAGACCTGTTAAATACCTTAGCTTAAAAAAGCTAGGGTCTTCCACTGCATCTTGACCCTCATCACTGGATCTATATGGCTCCAGAGGAGAAAGTGAGGCTGGTGACTTTGCATAGTCTGTCCTCACTTAAAGCCAAATCACTTGCATGTTATGGCATCACTTCCCTGATCCTCTTTGAGAATGAAGGAGGACAGCAACAGGTGCTCTATCCATTGAGCCACCTAGCTGCTCATGATTGTAATTAGGTTGACCCTTAATGGGATAGAAACAAATCTTTGTTGATTGGTAAATGAATTTTATTCCTCATTTTAAATTTATTCTTTATTATTTCATTTCACTTAGTACCGATTAAGATCTTCTAATAGCTTTTCAAAAAATTTTATTTGTTTTCAGTGTTCCACAATCACTTCTATATATCTTAGATTTTTCCCCTCCCTCCCCCGCTTTCCCCCTACTTTCCCACTCCCTCCACAAGATGGCATAGTTTTATATAGGTTCTACACATGCATTCCTACCAAATACATCCCCACCCTAGTCATGTTGCACAGAGAAATCAAAATGAATGAGAAAAATCACAAAACAAACCAAAACATAAGACAAAAGAAAATGATCTTCTCCATTCTGTGATCGAATTCCATAGTTCTTCCCTGGATGTGGAAGGCACTTTGCCTTAAGAGACCATTGGGAATTATTAAGGCCCTGTATTGCAATGAAGCACTAATTCTACCAGAAAAATCCCTTGCACACTGTGGTTGTTGCTATGCACAAAGTTCTCCCAGTTCTGCCCCTTTCACTCAGCATCAGCTCATATAAATCTTTCCAGGCCTCTTTGAAGTCTTCCTTTTCATCATTTCTTATAGCACAATAGTATTCCATTACATTCATATACCACAGTTTATTCAGCCATTCCCCAATTGATAGGCGTCCTCTTGATTGCCAGTTTTTGGCCACCACAAAGAGCTGCTATAAATATTTTTGTACATGTGGGACCTTTTCCCATTTTTATGATCTCTTGGGGATACAGTCCTAGAAGCAGTTTTGCTGGGTCAAAGGGTATGCACATTTTTGTAGCCCCTTGGGCACAGTTCCAAATTGTTCTCCAAAATGGTCGGATCAGCTCACAACTCCACCAACAATGAACCACTGCTCCAACTCTCCCACATCCTCCCCAACATTTATCATCTTCCTGTCTTGTCATATCAGCCAATCTGATAGGTGTGATGTGGTACCTCAGAGTTGTTTTGATTTGCATCTCTCTCTAATCAGTAGTGATTTAGAGCATTTCTTTATATGACTATAGATAGCTTTCATTTCTTCCTCTGAAAACTGCCTGTTCATATCCTTTGACCATTTATCAATTGGGGATTCTAATAGCTTTTTAAATCTGACTCTTTAACATGCAAGAAGTTGATTTTTTTTTTTTCCTTAAGAGAAGCCATGAAAGAGAGATGCAGAGTGGTGGGCATAATATATGTGTAAGAGAGAAAATTAATATTAAAAAAAGTTAGGAGGTAGCACAAATAAAAGTTTGGTAAGAAAGTGGGGAGAGGTCTGCATTCATTTTTCTGGAAGTATTGAGCCTCATGTTTTCCTTTTTAAAGTAGCTTCAATTTCCTAAATGATAATTCAATAGTTAGCAGTAGTGACAAGCCAGATTATTATGGAAAATAGGCCAGCAGGAATGAATTTTATGCATGTTAGCAATTACTAATAAACGCGTTGGCTTCCTTTGGGCTAAACATATGTATTTTGCTTGAAAAGATATCAAAGTGACAAACTGGAAGTTAGGGAGCATAAATTTCTTTTTCTACTTCATTGTAGCATGGTAATTGTTATTCAGTATTCAGACCTCTTCTCTGTCCCCTTCTCCCCCAAAGTGTTCATTTGTGACCATATGTATTCAATTTAATTGGTTACTGTGTTGAGTCTGCCAGTCAAGCACACTGACTAAACATGGAAATGGAAGTGAAAACCCTAACCCTAACCCCAGAGATAGCCCCTGCCCAAAAAGGACTTACATTCTAATGGGAGAAGACACATGAAAGGAAGCTGAAAAGTAGAAGGGAGAGTCAGGTGTCCAGTATCTGGGCATAATGGAGACAGTGAGATTGCAGTGCTGTGAGCGAGGAAGAGAAGCCTGGCCTGAGCGCATCTAACCCTAAATGCGCTCACTTTCACCTGAGGTCCTGGAAGAAATGGGTCAAAGGTATTCGTAGATGTGAAGACCTTGAGGTAACTCAAGGGTGAGGAGTTACATAGGTAACGCCTACCTTGCAAAATGTCACACAAATAGTAACGAATCGTGATAGTAAAAAGAAGAAACTGATTTGAGCAACATGTTAATGTTGTGTATGTGTTGTACTCTGTGGAGCGTAGTTACTTTTTTAAAAGTGTTAAATTCTGACTAGAATCCTTTTCAACATGAGAACCCAGACATGGTTTGAATATAAAAATCTTTCCGAATATGTAGCTAAGGCAGTATTATTATATCTCAAAGCAGAGATAGCCATTTTGAGTTCCAAATTTAACCTTCATCATTGGGTACACATTTAAAGCAGCTCATTTTGTTTCCTCTAGGCCTATTCTATTTTTCATTCCCTAATGTCATCCCCTTTCAGTAGTTACCGTTGTATTTCTTTTTTGAGTATTGGAAGACCTGAAACGCGGGTCTCAACTATTGCATTAACTTCTCCCCAGTAGTAAGTACTCAGGGGATTATTTATGCTGGTGGGCAGTGGGCTTCATTTGACGTTACTCACGTTGTACTACTTAAGAAGAGGGAATGGAGCATGTGTCATCGTGAACATGTGACTGACCTGAATGCAGATGGTACCTGGCAATAATGACTTAGGGAAGGGGCGAGGAAAATGCATCACCTTTGCTTTTCCTTACCTTTCGTTTTTTCCCCTTTCCTTGTCACAGATGATTTAAAACTTCACTATTAAATCTTTCATACCTTCTTCTGTTCCCTTTTGAGATTAGAGAAAATGATGTTGGGGAGTAGGGTGGATATTGGACTGGAAGCTGAAGGCATCTGCAGTGGGATGTGGTAGTGGGATTGTGTCCCGACTGTGAGGGCTAAAAGTTCTCTTCTCCTCTGCCCTGGTTAGGTGAGATAGAGAAGACTGCCTTCAATTCTGGGCTATCCATGTAAGGAAAGAAATAGACAAATTGGGGAGTGTCCAGAGGGGGTATCACCAGAGTCGTGATAGGAGGAAAGCACAAGATGTACAAAGGATGGTTGAAGAAACTGGGGGATAGTACCTTGGAGACTAGAAGACAAGACTGTCATGTGGAAGAGGGATTAGCTTTGTTCTGCTTGACCCCAGAGGGTGAAACTAGAATTCATAGCATTTGATAGAAGTTGCAAAGGGGCAGGTTTAAGCCCTGCCTTAAGGGAAATCTTTCCTACAATTGGAGCTACCCCCAAAGTACAGTTGTCCCTTCTGGAGGTAGTGAGTTCTCCTTGTTGGCCATTAAGCAAAGGGGGGCTGACTACTTGGGGATGTTGTAGAAGGAATTATTGGGCAGATGTGGGTTGGGCTACATGACCTCTGAGCTCCTTGTCAGTTCTCAAATTCTGGATATCTTTATCCTGTGTTTCCCCTCTACTACTTTATTAGTATTATGGACAGAATCCAACTGGGCCAACCAGAATTGTGCCTGTTTTAATTTAAGGCAATTTTCTTGTTTCAGGCCTCCCCAAAAAGGTAGAAAATGAGTGATCATCCTTCACATGGTAACTCTTTTATTTACTGGAACACTGTTGTCAGATCATCTCTGAGCTAATAAACCATCCTTATTGTGACACCTTATCCCCTTCATGTTTCCATTAGTTTCCTTTTAGGGCTTACAAGAGCCTTCAGGACTTCACAGCATGATCTTAGAGGTATCAGGGAGTAGGAAAGAAAACATTGGACTTCGTGTCAGGAAGACTTGAATTTTAGTCTAGCTCAGACACTAGCCTATATGGCCCCTGGTGGGGAGAATATATGTATGTGTGTATGTGTATGTCTATATGCATACGCATATATGTGTATATACATGTCATGTATAGGTGTGTATAGATATCTGTGCCTCAGTTTCCTCATCTGTAAAATGATGTGATTGGATTTTTATGTCTGTGAGGTCTGTTCTAGCTTTCTATCTACGATTCTGTAATTCTACCTTTTAAAAAAACCATATAAATTTTGCTGCCAGGTTTGGATAAATGGTTTTTAGATGAAAGAAGATCATGCTTGCTCATTAATATCTCCAGTGACTATCATGCTAAGGAGAAAAATGAACTTCACTTAGAAGTAAGATTCGATAAAGTCTACAGAGTTGCAGTTTTGCTTGTATGTTTACAATAGAATCAGGAGAAATTCTTATCTAAACTATCAGTAGCTTAATTTTTTCATTGTTAAGGTAGATGCTTTTTCACTGCATTGGATTTTGAGTAGTTATTCAAATAGACATCATATTTGTCAACTAAAATAGCTTTTATAGGTCTCTGAGTATTTTCTTTCACTTTTATGGAATTCCTGTTCTTTTGGGGTTTTAGATATTGAAAGGTCTTGGTTCTGGAGATTTTGTTTTGTTAGACAATGGCATTGCATTCCCTTAACATATACACAAACCCACATTCTATAGATAACGGGTCTACATTTCCTCTTTTACAGGAGGAAATGAGTTGTTGGGGCGGGAGGGTGGGAGGTTGGGGAGCGAAGAAAGTATATTATCCAGCTTATATAATTGAGCTTTCAGTATTCAAGGGGATGTTGTGCGCTGGAGTCTTTTTGGAAGTGCTTTGAGATCTTTGGTTTAAACTCACTGTGGTAGACTAGAATGTTTAGAGTGTGTATGTACGTGTGTGTGTGTGTGTGTGTGTGTGTGTGTGTGTGTGTGTGTGGTGTGCATTAATGAGTCATTGCTGCAGTTAGATGTCAAAGCATTGGCTCTTGTACCTTGGGAAATGCTAGCCAAAGGCATGAAACATGTTTTGTATGCAGGTTCACAAGGTTGATTTTTTTTTCCTCTCCCTTTGAAATGATTCTGATTAGGGTGAGCATCATAGCAGCCTGTGGGATACATGGTGGGTTCTTTTTTCAGCTGTGATGTTCCTTCTTGGGTAGAGGTTTCTTTGGGGCCTGTGTTTGTGATTTTTTTTTGTCCTGTTGTAATTCTTTCTTGGGCTTGGTGATTGGCTGTCAGCCCCTGTGATAAAGAGTATCAAATGGTTGCTGTCTATAGAGGTCACAGAAAAGAGTGTGACCTGACACCAAAATTACACGTTCTGGTGACCCTGTGGTCTCTTCATGTTATTGTTCCACGAGTTGATAGGAAGATATCTTTTGAAAGTGGTTTACCTTACTTCAGAAATGTCTGGCCTCATGAATTCTCTTTTCTTTCCCATCCAAATATGGCTTCTTCAACTTCTCTACCCCAATTTCTCTAGCATTTTGGGGAACAGAACATGAAAGTTGTTTACTCACTGTTTAGATCTCTGTTGTTTTTGCATTGGAACTGAAGTTCATGTTTGAACAAGTATCTCCTCTTAAAACACTGTGAACTTCTGCCATAGAATTTTGATGGCCTGTTCCGTTGCTGTGATCACTTACTCATTTTGTGGGAAAGTCTCCCTTGTTACTATAGTTGGCATTTGAAGACAAAGACCTTTGAAGAATATCTGGATGCAGGCTGACCCAAAGAGTACTAGCATTCTACACTCTGCTCCCTGGGGGTAAAATGGAAATTTTGCCCTTTGTAGTCTAGTGGGAAATAAAATAAATGTCTCACAGATGTACTCAGTATAAAGTGGAACCATTGACATTTTGGGAAATAAAACCCAAAGACGCAGAATCATGATGATGAATCAGTTCGGGGATGTCAGATGAGCATTACAGGCGCCACCATTAGAATCAAGTACATTAATGAAGTGTTACAGCTACACATTCCAACGCATTTGGGAGAAATTGAACTTAAAAGTTCTTACCCATGTGAGTCCTCTTCTCATTTTTCTAGGCTGATTACATTCACAATTTTAAGTTTTATACTGGAAAGTTTTCGTTTAACCATTTTATCTTTTCCATGAATATAGAAGAGAATGTAAAAGGACTGGTATTCCTTTGATCTGATATTGATTTGGAAAGATGGTTCCCCTTGGTTGGCCTTTGTTTGCAGGGACTAGTGACTTCAGTGGGTGATGTCCTGGTTTGCTTGTGAATTGGATTTAAGTGAGGCAGAGTTGTACCTTTCCACAGTCATCAAGGTCCGGTGGCAAGACAGAAGTCAAGACTACCTACCAGAGATGGCCTGGATGTAGTTGATCACCTTGGCATCTGCAATGTCTGACCAAACTCTTAAGTGCTCCAGAGCACCTGTTTCAGCCACCTTCATGTCCACTGGAACAAATTGTTCTCATCTGCGCATTCTTCCTGGGGGAAAGTCTTGACAGGCTTAGGGTAGACACCCCCCTAAGTAATCCTAACACATTTCCTGTCATTTATTCTCAACCTGGCTTAATCTCTCCGTTTTGACACTATAATGAAAAAATAAGTGGCTTAGACTTTTATTGAGGGGAAAAATTACATATACTCACAAAATCTTGTCTGTATAGTTAAAAAGAAAGCACATCTGCTTTTTAAAATTTATCCTTGTACCCTCTGGACCCAGAATAGTACCTTCGCATATAGGTAGCACCTAGTACCTGTTTGTTGTCAATAATTATTTGTTGAATTGAATTCAAACAAGTGATAATATGTATCATTAATTTGAATGTTATATTTTTGGTCAGTGGTGGGAGGTACTTCAGGAGTGATTGGTCTAACAGTGAAATGTCACCTTTAATTTGATTTTCAGTATTCAAATATGGAGCTATGAACTATCAGCATTGAAAGATTCCCCTTAGTTTTTATCATAGGAGTCTTCATCATTTTATATATTTGCTCTTTTCAATTTCTTGGGTACATCTTTGTCCAAAGCGTGAGAGTAGGCAGATCAATAGACTCTTTTCTGCATGTATAAGCTTAAAAAAATTAAATGCTTGACCTTTAGCTGCCTGTGATGGTTTATAGCAGCTAGAGCAGCCAGAGAGAATTTTGTACCACTGGCAGATGACCATGCCAGGTGAAATCCTTTTATGGGCCCATTTACATGGACATATCTTACTTAATAAATGAAAACAGATGTTAGCAGTGCAACTGTATAGTAAGTCACAAAATAAATTTCTCACTAGCAGACTTTCATTAGGAGGACCCACAGAATTGTTTTGCATGCTGAAACTGAAATTGTAACAGACCATTTTCATGATAGATTATATTCTTTATTGTTCTGAAGTCCTTTGTAGCTTTTACTTTTGAAGTCTCTAAGAGTATAACAATTCTTTGTCCTTTTCCACAAAAACTAGCTTGGATTCAAAAACAAACAAACAACAAAGCAATAGCCAGTGTTCATTGTATTTATCTGGCACAGTTTCCCCAAAATTTCAAACAACTGAAACAAGTACTGAGGTTTATATACATACATACATATACATATACAGATATCTATATCTATATCTATCTATCTATCCATCTATCTATCTATATAAATCATTTCATTTACTGTTATCTTGTTAAATTGACCTGGCTGATCTTATGGACTACGGTGGTCAGGAACCAGGCTGGTAAAAATGAGAGGCTTAGCGCCAAGTGAGCTGCAGAGTGATGAACTTTTTGGCCACATCTAGCTTGTCAAGAGAATCTGCTCCCACTGGAGAGGATCTGGGGCTTCTGTCACTGGAGACATAGTCAAGCCGCCATCATAATAGTTCTTTGCAGTATTGAAGTTAATTTGACCTTTCTGGAAAATTACCTTTTTTCTTTGAAACAAAACAAAAAAGAACCAAGCATATTTTTCTGTTTAATTTTGTACATAGGATCTTCTGTCTTTATCTTAACTTTTATAGCACCAAATATATTGCCTTAATTTTCAAGAATGTAAGATGTGTGTTCAGTTGAATGCTTCATACTAGCAGTGGTTTGCAGTGAGCTTGTTTTACTGTCTTTTCCAAATTGTAGCATGCATGATTAAACATCTGTACATTTTTCTGAGCTATCTGAACTTGATTACAGTTCTGCCTACAAATTTGTTATGAAATGTTGTAGAATTATTATAATTTGATCAGGCCTGATATCAAAAGAAAGTACCAAAACTCCCTTTATTATAATAAATAAAATGGAAACATCCTTGGTGTATGGCCGAGTTAGAACTTCTGCCTGCCCCGTTTCACTTCTTGAGAATTCTTTAACCCATCTGTGCTTAAGATTTCTCTAGTTTTCCAGAGCTGGAAAGGTAAATGCAGGGATATTTTCTCGTTAGTTAATTTTCTTGAGTATCTCTTGCTCGGGAAGAGTTGACTCAGAAGTATTCAGAGAAATAAATGCAGATATAAAACTAATAGTTTCTTTTCTTTCCTTTAGTTCTTCTCTAATAAAACAAGTCCCAAGACTTTAGGTAGATCCTGATTCTATTTTGGGCTGTAATTGAGAATCACAAATTTCATTAGGGCTACATTTCAATTTGTTTAGCTTTAAGAAGCTGATTCCATGGATTAAAAAGAAATTATAGGCCTTGCTATTACTCCCAAACTCAAGCCACCAGTCTTATCCAAGCTTCCCTTCCATAAGCAGATGTTCTGCCAATGTGAAGAGTTACGTTCTGTTTAAAGTAGACATTCAAATGCTGGGCTTGAATCAATGATCTGAGGCTCATCCAAGTTAAAATCTTGCATCCAGTTGATCAAGGAGCAGACATTTATTAAGTGCCTGTTACATGTAAGACAGTGTGTTATTGATGGTCCTGGGCACTTGACTAAGGGCATTTTTGTTGACTTCAAAGTTGGTTTTTAACCAAGGCAAGGTTTACATTAAGCTAGTTATGTGAAGAGGAGAGGTTGTCTTTAAAACCCTCAAAAATGATTTGCTTCTTGGATCACGGAAGGTTCAGTGCCCTGTATGACTTTGGACAAGTTAGATAACTATGTGGGCTTTGACTTTCCTGAGAGGATCAGGTTGGACTAGGCCCTAAAGCACCTTCTAGCACTTCTTCATCTTTGATTCTATTGACTTTGTATTTCCCCTATGTGCATCATGTTTGTTTACCATCTGTAAGTGCAGTCAGCTCATACTAAAGTGTTTTCATAATCTGATTCTTGTGATTCAAACACCTCACCCAAATTATAGCCAAATTTAGGGAAATCTGAAGATGGTAATGAAGATAGGGATATGGATTGAACCATGATGTGGTGTGCCACCACGGTCTAGATTGTTGCTTTCTCTGCAACTTTTTGTCTTTAGAGCACTGAGAGGTAATAAGTGACTTCCCCAGATTCACACAGCCTATCTCTGTCATATAAATGCCCGACAGACATTTATAAAAATATTTTAAAATCTTAATGTCTCTTCCCTAATTCTCCAGTGTGCTGGACCCTAAGACCCTGATGTATGTCTGTTCCATACATATTTTAATTCTTTTCTTCTGCTAGTGCATTTCAGTTTCCAAGTGTTATTTATGGTATTTGCTGCTATATGCCCTTTATTCTCAAAGAGGACCATGACATCTGGAAGGTGATGCCATGACATGCAAGTGAATCCGATTTAACTGAGGGAGGGCTGTGAACAGTCACCAGCCTCACTCTATCCTCTGGAGCCATGTTGGTCCAATGGCCAGATGACTGGAATCTCAGAGTTGTTTTGATTTGCATGTCTCTAATCAGTAGTGATTTAGAGCATTTTTTCATATGACTATAGATAGCTTTAATTTCTTCCACTGAGCACTGCCTATTCATATCCTTTGACCATTTATCAGCTGGGGACTGAATGACTGAAGATGACCCAGGATACAATGGGCCATTTCAAGCTAAGGTCTTTAACAGGTCTTAGGTTTGACTGAGGCAAAGCCCTTTTAGTGATTAAGGCTTAATAAGAAATGGGGCAGAGAATGGCCTTTACCTAATCCCCCCCCCAAAAAAAAACTGTCTTGGTGGGGAAGACTCTCAGAGTTTCTGGCCAAAACCAAAACAATTAATATTAACATTCATTCTGAGCCTGATGGACTGGGTGCAGACTGGGTATGCTTTTTGTAATGAAGTTCTGCATTTGGTTTGGTTTGAGGAATGCAAGGTCTGTCACTGTTATTCAAAATCTCATTCTTGTTCTTAGTTACCTTTGAAGTTATCTTGTAGCTGTCTTTGTCGTGGTGTGGTCTTCACTTGAATCCCTTAAAGACATTGTCAGTTTTCTTTTTTTTAAAAAAAAAAGCATTTTTGAGGAAGTTTAAGAAAATTTATTATCTAAAGTTCATTATTGGTCAGTTCAACTGATAGTCCATTTAGGTATTTGAAGATTTGGTGTTGTGTGTGTGTGTGTGTGTGTGTGTGTGTGTGTGTTTGTGTGTGTGTGTGTGTGTGTGTGCACAGGTTAGAATTGATGACCTGGGGAGTAACAATGAATGTGTGTGTATACATACACACAACACACACTGTTATTCTCCTAGTCATCAATTCTGATCTGTGATATATTAGAGCATATAATAATACACATACGTAATATAGGAACTACATTATATAGAGTATGTAAGAAGCATGAGGAAGATAGGTTTAAAACTCTGTCTTGTTAAGTAAATACCTGAAAATAAAGATGACCTATTCATTTAAACAATCATTCAAAGGGAACCCAGGCATTGGTTCTGAATTTTCGCAGTTCCATTGGCTTTGCAGTTAATTTTCATCACTTGATAGATGTTTATGTCATTCTTAATGACTTTATGTGAATTGCATGAATTCCATACTAGGTTTTTAGCCCTTTTAATGTTTCACTTGTGTAACTTGTATTTATGAATTATAGAAGCCAAATATTTATTCTTGTTTATTTTAGGTTTACCAGAACATAATTCAGTTAAACAAATATTTGTTAAATACCTGCTGCATGTGAGTCATAGTGCTAGGCCCTGGGAAGACACTACATTTAGATAAGATACGTTCCTACCCTCATGCAACTTGACATGTGGGCCACACTTCTACTCTACTCCTGGGATATCATAAAGAATGGGATGAAACTCAGAATTTTAAAAAGTGAATATTAAAAGTTGTTATGTGTAATTGGGGGTGGGAGGGAGAATGGGATTGCATTTTGAACTGTTAACTTGGCTACTGGAAGAATAGACAGGTTTAATCAGACTTGTCAGATGCTATTATTAGATAGGTTCACATCTCTTAACTTTTCCTAGTTTTGTATACTTTTTTCTGGTGGAGAAAGGAAATTGAGAGAACCCTGGTACTTAATTGTCATCTATGAGAACTTTATTTCTAATGTGAAAAGAGTTTATATTTATGACAATGGAAGACCATTCCCGATAGGTCCACTAAGTTTTTATTGTAGAGTTCATTCTAAAGAAAAAGGTATTTAGTATTTGTGAAGTCATAGAATGGTAGATCCTAGTTTATTCTGCCAGCTTTTTCTGTGAATTTGGAATCTGGAGAAGATTAATCTTTGAAAGCAAAGTATTTGCTATTTAATTGTTGCATTAACAATACTTGTTTTTTTAAAATTATTTGGAATCATCTAGGTTTAGAATGTTACTCTTGTTATGAATGGTCCTCCGTGGGAAGAGTTGGGTATATAGGTGTACTTTGCTGCTCATGTGACAGTTACAGGAAAACTTAAATTGTGGTTGTGTGTGGATCAAAATCCAGTGGCTTGACCAGTTCTTTGTGTAAGGAACATAACATAAATCTTCATTTTGTTTCTTATACTTGTATTTCCTAGATTGATTTTAAGTATAAAATTGAATATTTTTTTCCTTTGAACAAGGAAAATTGCCTGTCTTAAGCCACATGGTTCTTTATTAGCATCAAAATGAATTGTGAAGAAATGTTGACCTATATTAGTAAAAGCTTTTCTGTATGTTACATCCTGTAAGTGAAAATGGTAGGTACAGTGTGGCCAAGAGGGATGAACTTGGAGCCAGGAAGACTTGTGTACGAATCCTTTTTTCAACCAATTAACTAATTACATGATCCCGGCAACTGTCCAAGCAATCTGTAAAATGGGGAATTATAATATCACCTATCCATGGAGTTATTTAGGCTCAAGGGAGAGAACACTAATAAAGCACATTGCAAACCTTAGAGCAGTGTTGAAATTCTAACTAGTATTTTTATCATAATATTAAGTGTTATATTAAATTAGTGGTTTGGTAATTAGAGGACTTCTTAGTGAAAACCACACAGCTCTGTCAGCCTTGAGTATGAGACTTCATGGGAAAAAAATCATTAAGAAAAAAGCACAATTTAATATTTTTATCGGCTCCTTAACTATTTTGTTTCAGTATAGTGAACTTGAACCAATAAATCACTTAGTGGCCTTTACTCTTTGTTGTTGTGAAGGGTCAGGAGGGTAGAAGGAGAATCTGGATCCTATGCTTCCATGGGTGGGAACTGATGAAATTCACTTGATTCAGGCATGTAAGCAGTTCTTCTCCAACTTAGTTTTAGAGAATTGCCTGCCTTAGGGTGGGGACGGGCAGACATTGGCTTGCATGGGATCACCCACTACCAGTATGGTTTTAAAGCAAAACTTGAAATCTAGGTAACCCACACTTGGAGACTTATCCTCTAACCTTTGTACCATGTTGTCTCTCCTGCTTTACCAATGTGCAAAAATTTCCAGTCTTCCTTTGTTATCATGGAACAAACAGCCTGATGCACATAGAAGTATCAAGCAGCATTTGTTGAAATGGGAACCTCATGTCATTTCATCAAAAATGTTGAAAGGAAAGCATTAGGTTTTTGTCAACTTAAAGTAGTTATGTTGTGACACAGACTTCATTATATGAGGATTTTTGCATTTAGTTTCTTAATTAGTTAAAAGTTAAACTTTTCTTTCCTTGGAAAGATTACGAATGCTTTAGAGAGAATGCTAAATAGAGGGAATCATGGGCACTATTCTCAGGGAGCTGTGATCTGAAGTATGCACTCAGTGTTAAATTGAATTCTGCCCACTGATCAGGGTTTTTCATCCAGAATCTGGTTCAGGGGTTCACCATGTCACTGACCTAATTATATAACCCAAAGACCAGGACAAGTTCCAAACTGTCATATTGCTGGTATGCTGTTTCCAATGAACCACAAGTGGGGCGACAGGGTGGCCTGCAGAGGGGAGGAGGCCATTATGTTTGAGGCTTTGTGCCAGTTCTGACTCAGCTCAGTTCTTACTTCTGTGCCAGGGACATAGCAAGCCCCAGGCGAGATCAACTCAGTGCCTGAATCAGAGTGGCTTCTCAAGTGAGGCAGTGGGAAGAGAGTCCCGTCAGTATGCTGTCTTAGAGATGTACCCAAGAATTGCCAAAAACTTAACTGCCAGCTCAGGCTTGGTGTGTTGGCTTTTTGTCTCACTAGGCTACGTTACTTTCCATTTTTTGAGATAAGCATAGAAGGTCTCACCCGGGTAAACCTATTTTCAGATTCTCAAGGAAGAGCCTGGTTTTCTGTAGGGCTAAAATGTTCTGACCCCTGTTTGCGAGTTTAAAGTGGTCAGGTATGGTGGAATAATTCATTTTAAATTAGTGCTACACAGATAGAGAAAAACCTCTCCTTTCTTCATTGTCTTTCAAAATCAGGACAATGGAATGATGAGAGCATTTTGTACATGTGGAATGTCCTAGACAGGGCTGACCATTAAAAATACATATATATGAAATATGTATGTACATGGATATATGCATACACATAGACATGTGTGTATAAATATGTATGTATGTGTATATATATATATATACACATATATACACAACACATGTACATGTAGAGAGAATAAAAAGCTAGCTATCAGTCATGACCTCTCCCTAGCTAAAGTCATCACTGGCCAATTGGAGCAATTGTTTACAGATACCCATGAAAGAAAAAGGAAAATTTATGCCTGGTCTTATGCCTTTTCTTTAAGTGGAATACACCTGCTTGCCAGCTTTGATTATTTACAAGAACACGTATTTTTTTTTCTTTTTACTTGGTGGTGTGCATCTGAAATGTGAGTCTAATTCTAAGTCAGATTTTTGACCACGGCCAGATACTCCTCATTCACAATTAGGTGCGTTTTTCCCACTCCCCTCCAAGCTCCATTTTCTGCTTTGAAAATGTGCCTTCTTCCGTTAACTCTAAAAAAAGAGTTCCCCAAACTGAATTCCTTGGATTCTAGTGTTCTAAAGGATATGAATAGGGCTTTTGTGAGAATGCCTAAGTCTAATCCTGATACAAGGTAGAGAGTTTGGAGTGAATCAGATAAATAGTAGGGTTGGGCAAAAATGAGTGAGGAAATGAAGAAAAACACCACCAGAAACAGACCCAAAGACTTTTTGTGGTGGGAATAGCATCGTGGTGGATGGGATTTTGTGTGATATGTGAGATCCTGCGCTGCGTAGGTAGTCCAGGCCTGTGAAGTAGCAATCCTTCACACCCCCTCATCTGTTTTAATTTCTCCCTCCTTATCCAGAATTCATTCTGTCCCCCTCTCTAGCTATATGATCCCAGGCATGTTTCTCTGAGTCTGAATTTGCATGTCTGTAAAACAGGGATAATCAGCTATATCTGTAGCATTACCAGGTTGTGGCCAGGCTTAAATGAGGTAATGTATATAAATATGATAATGTGTATAAAATGATTGGCAAAATGGAAGATGTATACATGTACCTATCTATACACAAAATGTATTTGTGCACATGTATTTATATGTTGATGTAGATATGCATGTGTTTATATCTGTTCCAGTAGAATATAGGCTTCTTGTGGATAGGGACCATTTTTCATTTTTGATCTGTTTCTTGTACTTAGTAGGTACCTATTGAAAATTTTTTTTTCTCTTCATTAAAGGTTCAGCTTAGGTACCACCTCTTTCATGAAACCTGTAATTCCTCAATACCCACTTCCCCCAAAGTAACCTTTTTGTTCACTTTTTCCTAGAGTACTTTGAATGGATTATCATGTATTTACTTACCCATCATCCCTCACTCACCATCCCCCAAGCTCCCCTCTTTCTAAGTTTTTCAGTGAGGGGACTTTGTCAGGTTTCACCTCCAGTTCTTGGTGCATATTGACTCAATTATTTGCTCTTTTGAGGAGTTGAAGTAAATTAATCTAATACAGACCAAATAATCAGGCCCTGAGCAACCGAGTACCTGCCTGTGAGACCAGAATACTGTTTCATCAGAACATTGTAAATGGGGCCTGGGAGGGTCCTGGGCAAATGAGGAACTTTAGTGACCTCCGTCCTGTGTTTGCTCACCTCCTTCTAGTCTATCATCTACGGTAGTTTTTCTGGCCTTTTATAATGAGATTAAAACACATAGGTCATTTAAATTAAAGCATTAATTTCGAATGTACTGAATCAGAAATACGTTCATTTACCTAAAGAAAAATATAGGCCATTAGGAAGACCAGCATAGGAACATGTGGAAATCCCTGCAAAATATGGTCATTCTGTGCTTTTGAGTTATTTTTAAATGGTGGTTCCCTTTCATTGCACTTTTTTGGTGTATGTTGAAATCAGTTTGATGTGTATAGGGCCATTAAGTAATACTGTTCAGTTGGAAAAGGATGCATTGTAATTGGGTAAAACGTCAGACAGTAGATTCTGAGGTGTCCTACAGCGACTTAGGTCAAAATGAAAGTAAGATTTTGGACTCAGAGATCTTTCCATCCCTTGTCATGATCTTAACGTAGCTTCTCTGCCTTCCTCCTTTGGTTGGAAGTGGCATAGCCCTCATTGTATCGAATTCTAGCAGCAGATGCTCCATGTACTTAATAATTAGACACATTAACTTCAATCGATATGTTTGACTGTAATAGTTGTAACCAGGGAAGCAAAAGAACTTTCGGAAATACCCCGTCTTTTTTTTTTTTTTTTTTTTGATTCTCTCTCTCTCTCTCTCTCTCTCTCTCTATACATATATATATATATATTCCCATTTTTAGATAACTAGCATCATGTAGGCAGAGGGAATTGCTTGTTAGCAAACGCAGTTTTTTTGTTGGTAACTAAGAGCCAGTTAGTTACATCAGGAGTTGAAGTAAAGAACATTTGATGAGTGCTCTGGATGATACACTTGGTCTGGTTGATTATTTTAGGCTTATTGGTATAACTTTATTTGAACCTTACAACAGTTGTGGTAGATGGGTTAATCCTATTATCCCCATTTTATAGATGAGCTAACTGAGGCTGAGAGACATTGAATGTTGTCCAGGCTAGTGAATGTCAGGCAGAATTTAAACTTGAGTCTTCCCAGGTCCACAGCTCTGTACACACTAAGCTGTAATGTCCACCGCTGATTTGGCCTGTGACCTAAGAAAAGTGACATACTTAAGCGCAGTTTTCTCATCTGATGTTTTAAAAAAAAAAATCACAGCATTAAACAAAGTTGCAGATCACAGTAAGTAAACTTAGTAACCACCAATGAAACAACCACTCATGTATATTAACAAGATTTTTTTTAAAAAAAGATTGCATGTGAAACTGTAAACTTCCTTTATTGAGTTGGTTTTTAAAAATTCAATGGATTTGAACTTTAACAAAGGAGTGAAGTAACAAAGTTGTCCAATGTATTTCTGTGCCCCCCTTTCTGAATTTGCCCCTCCCCTCACGATTTGAGATTCTTTAGTTTCAGGAGATGAGTGGGGAGCAATTTAAATCTAAAATTATATGACATTGTCATAAAAGTGGTAATTAAGTGTTCTGCATTCCCTGAGGAGAGCAAGAAAATGTCATTGCTAGGCAGCAAGAATGAATATGGCACATGCATATAGCATGCCCTTTAGTGCCTTGGGAGGTAGATTTTGGTATGAAATCTTTCCCTTCGATTTAGTGTGACAGTGGTTGTGCAAAAAGTTAGAAGTTTCCAAAGAAATATTATGGTAATATTTATATGTGAAACTTTGAAGTAAGATGTGTGTTTCCTTTGTTGTGATTATTCCCTGCGATAAGATTTTTAAACTCACCACCCTGCTGCTCCTGTCTCATGCTTTTCTTTATCACCGATATTTAGAGCCACATCAAATGTTTTGAAAGTATAGACCTGGACTGTACCCAACCTCTGTTTACTGCACAGTAGAATATTGTCAGACTTTGCAAAGTAAAACAGTTTTCCCACCTCCGAAGTCCAGTCTGTGTTGTTAAATAGTTATGGTTAAATTTTACCTTCAAAATCTCAAGTTGTAATCATTTGCCTCTACTAAAAACATTTTCCTTTCCTAATTACCAATGTGATCTGATAATTTGTGGTTTAAAAGGACTCTCTCCTCCCTTTCCCTCTCTCCTTCCCTCCTTTTTCCTTAATTCCCCCCATTCTCTGCCTCTCCTCCTCTTTCTTCCTCCCTTCCTGTCCATTTGTTTCTGTCTCTTCTGTCTCTGTGTCCCATTCCCCCTTTCCCCTCCTTTTTTGATTCTGACTCTTTCTTGCCTCTGAGTTTCAGATCCTTAGGACAGTGATTATGGTAAGAGCTGATGCCATCTATTGGTGCACATAGGGAACTACAAGATCCTTAATCACTAGCGATCTGAATTTTGAAAACCAGTTGAGTTGGGTTTTTTCTGCTGGTGTGAGTAATCACATTGATTTAAAAAATGGTTTAATTTTTGTTTGTAGTCTTTAAATAATACCTTATACTTGTCTTAGTTCATTTTATTAAATCAGTGATAGAAGCATAGGGAAACTTGGTGTGTGGTTTCATTTTTAAAAGCTTCCTTTGAAGGGTTGGAATTTTACAAGTGTAAATTTCACAGAGCTTGTGCTATTTGATAACCAGCTCTTTATGATTGGTAACATTGTATCATTTTTCACTGTCTCTTCATTTGAAATTTTGAAAAGAAGAATGACCTAATTAGTCAAAGTTCTTTGGCCATATAGGAAGAACTTTATGGGAATCTGACAGGTTGAAGGGATTAGAGATCATTTAATCTATTGTGAGTGACTCCTTCTGGGTCTTAAAGGAGTCAATAGTAGAACTGGCATTCAAACCTAGGACCCAGATCTCCAAATTTTTTTCTGCTACAAATTTCTTGGCCATTTGATGACAGTTGGTATCTGCACACATTTTCCAAAAATGTGGAAATGTCAGCAAACGTTGTTTCCCCAAAGTTGATAAATTTCCTTAATATTTATTTTATATCCACAGCCCAAAGTTGACACTTTTCCATGAACAGTTTGTGGAAGGGAGGGATCTTAGAGGTCATCTAGTTCAACTCCCAAACCCCTTTACTTTACAGATAGGAAATTGAGGCCCAGAGAAGGGAAAGAGTTACAAAGGTTATATAGGTTATAAAGGTATTAAATGGAAGAATAGGGTTTTAACCCCATGTCTTCTGACATAACATAGAGCATGTTTCCCATTATATCCTACTTCTTCCCAAATTGTCCGAAAGTGGAAGAAACTTCAAAAGAATTGTTAATCAATTTTCACCATATTTTAATCAGAATTTTACACTCAGATTCTTAGGACTCCACGGAGAGAAGATAATTCAGTTCCAAAGATTCTTAACCTTTATTTGTCATGGACACCTTTGTTAGTCTGGTGAAGCCTATGTATTCCTCCTAAGAATGCTTTAAATGCATAAAATACACAGGAAACCCATTTTATTGAAATACGTTCATCAAATTGTAAAATAAAATTTCTCAGACCCCAAGTTAAGAACCCTGGATGTAAACAAAGCAAATTGATACTGTTACTTCCTCATTTATAGCGTCGTCGCATGTCATGTCATGCTTGTAAAAATGTAAGTTTTTTTTTAAATTGGAAAGGAAAATTGAATTTAGATTGTGACTTTGCCAAAGATTTATCATACTTGTTGATAAAATTGAAAATAAGCTAAATGCTGGCCATGGAAAGGAGCTGACAAACTTACCTCCCTCCTTTTTTGAAGACATGGGGAGTCCATGGACATGAAATGTTACTTACATACATTGTCAGACTTGGCTTGATTTTTTTTTCAATCTATTTTTTGGCTTAAAAATTTGTTTTTATTTGTTTTTGTCACAAAATATGGTTTGGTGTAGAGTAGGGGGAAGAGGTATATTTAGAATTAAAGGTGATGTAAAATCAAATGATTTCACTAAAAGTATTTTTAAAATGATGCCTCTTTGAATGACTAGCACTTCTCATATTGCTCCACCCCTTTTACTTTAGTTTTGAAAATACTTCATTTTGTATAACTGAAAATTATGAAATCCTGCATTTTTACATTTTACACGCTGATTTTTTTGGGTGGGTAGAGTATTGTCACAAATTTATGAAACGCATTCTGGGTCACCCACATATTCAACCATGTTTTATCATGTGGCGTATCATTCATACTCCTGACATTTAATGTAAGGTATATGGGGCCATCAGAAGAGTTCTTATACCCTCACTGTATTGTCATGTTAATGAAAGTCTTTATCTAGTGAGTATGTCCAAATTTATTAGCCATCCATGGTGTGCTCAGCCTAGAACTAGTGATACTAAAGGGGGAAAAAACATAGGCCCTGCCCTTGTACCTAAGAGTCATAGAATCCTATAGCCTCTTAAACAGTAAGTGGGGAACAGTGAATGGAAAAGCTCTGAGTGGTGGACTGACATAAATTTAGTTGCTGTTACATCAGAAAATCCTTTTTGGGGAATGAGATATTTATCTCTCCCAGGGAGCCTAAGTATCTGTAGCAATGGTATATTTCCTTTAATGTTTGGTGATAGTGAACATAATCCATAAGAATGGTGAAAGACCTGAGATTAGGTCATGCTTGGCTATGGTTGTTGTTCAATCATTTTCCAGTCACTTCTGATTCTTTGTGGCTGTATTTAGGCTTTTCTTGGCAAAAATACTGGAGTGGTTTACCATTTCTTTCTCCAGCTCATTTTATAGAGGAGAAACTGAGGCAAACAGGATTGTGACTTGGCCAGGGTCACACAGCTATTAAGTGTCTGAAGCCAGATTTGATCTCAGGAAGATGAGTCTTCCTGACTCCCAGATCTGTGCTCCCAGGCACTCTATCCATAGTACCACCTCACTGCCCAGAGGGCTTGATGGTGGTTGTCTTTAAATATTTGAGATTAGACTTGCCTATGCTTTGTGCCTGAAGTGGAGCTAGCCTTTTTTTGCTTCAAATTTTACCTGAGAAAGAGAGAAAGCAACAGCGTAGACACAGCTTTCCAATAATGAGAGCTGGTGCCTCAAAGAGAAATAGACAACTTCAGTGGGTAGCAAAGGTGGGTTGACCAGCGGGCTAGCATGTTATGGAAAAAAAATGATATTGACATGGCTTCTAGGGTTCCTTAGACCTCAGAGATTCTGTGAAGTTCCACAAAAGTAACCCTGCTTTGTGAACATTGGCCAGAAACTTTAAAACATTAGGAGAACTGAAATGGCACTGTTGCAGTGAGATCATACTTCTTTCTGAAAGACCTGCCTGCTTACCAGTAATGACACCTTCCTTCTCTTCTATTTCGGTCCCTTCCTTTAGGAAAAAGAATAGCTGCTCAGTCATTTAAAACACAGAGTCATTTTCCTGTTTCTTTCTTTTTTTTTTTTGTCCTACCAAGATGATTAAGAATGCATCTATGCTGGAAGTTTTTCTGACCCTTTACTTTCATTCATACTAAGTCCTTGATCCTGAATAGTACTTTGCTCATGTATTTTTGTTGTCTAGTGTTATAAAGCTTAAAAAGAATATATCATCTAAAATGTTACCTGGACCAGTGTTCTATGTGGGGGACAGAGAAGCCTTGTTCTTCCTGTTACATTGCATATAACTAACTAGTTTCGAACTTAATGTGTTATAACTCCTCACTCCTCCCCCAACCCCATTCAGTTTTATGTTTTTAAAGTTAGTTTACAAGTTTTATCTTGTTTTCTTGTTATTAAAACATCATACCAGCTAGTTGAATTTAATAGCTAGCTGTGTGGTTTTCTAAGTTATAAATCTTGGCCAAACGTTCCAGGAGTGACATTTAGAAATGATTACTTCTTCCATTTCTAAAAGTGTGTTATTCTAGGAATTTTTGTCATAATGTGATTTCTATCCGTAGATCCTTCTGCGTTGTTTAAATTTGTATGCTATCACTGTCACTTTACACTGTGGAGGGCCACTCTTCTTTATTCCTCCTAGGAATCCAGACCAATTCTGAAAGGAAATTTATAGGATAAGATAACAGATTACAATAACATAGAGTATTGTTGCCTGGATAAATGCCTGAATTAATTAGTTCATCAGTATTTGAGAATGAAAGAAGACCAATGATCTTAAATCATACTTGTCTGAGCAGGAAGCGTATTTAGATAATTTTTTTTAAAACACACTTTAAAAAATACAATTGGTAAGTATTTGTGTTTGACTAATATTTTTAACACCCCCCCCAAAAAAAATTAAAATTAAACCTTCCACTTCACTTACTAGCTTCCTTTTAGTAAATATTTCACCTCTTAATGGACAACTTTTCTTTGTCTTCCAGGTACAGAAATAGTATACTTAAATGCCAGCCTTTCCCCTACCTCCTCTATCCTATGCCTTCTTTTCCCATAGGTTTTTTCCTATCATTGTTTCATCTTAAAATTTCAAAAAGACTGTGTGTTTTAATAATGTGTTTGTGAAATTGAAATTCTCTGTTGTGTTTCTTCAGGCCTCAAATTTAATACAATATACCTAGCAGCAAAAACCAAATTGACACTTATATTAATTTAGTCCTCATGTTAAGACATGAATTTTCTTTCCCCAGTGAACTTCATTTATGTGACTGCCAGACAGGACATTATTGCCTTTTCCTGAATTTTTCTAAGGCAGTTAATTTTCTGTGATCTGAGAGAGAGCATTACTAGAATGTAAAACGTGAAGCTTGACTTCTGTTCTCACCTCTCTTGTTTGCTTGTGTTGTACTGTTAGGATTGCCCATAAAGTAGATATTATAATAGTTGCTTACTAAGCATGTTGAAATTTTGGATGGGGGAGAAACCCCTCCTTCCTGACCTACAAAGTATTTCCTTGTGAAAATTGCACATGTGTTAGGGGTGGGGTCTCTCTAGAGAGGAAGAAGCCTTGCTTGAGACACTGTGTGTTTTTCTTGTTGGTGGGTGGGTATTGGAGGAACTTGTGATTGAAAGGCAAGGGAATGTGTTCCTAGTGCTGTGGGGTGCCCCTTTCTTCACCAACTGCCATGACAAGGATATTATGGGAGAAAATTACCACCGTGATTCCTTCTCTGTGGGCAGTAACCCATGGTCGGGAGTCAGGTGAGTTAAGGAGGAATTTCCTAGAGGAAGTTGGAGGGGCTGCTTGATTGTTCCCTAGTGTTCATGTGAATATGGCATTTCTCCTTTCTTTATTCCTCTTTTGCCACCGCCCTTACCTCACCTTCCTTATCACCTCAGCAGGTGAAGTAGAGAAGGCTGCCAGTGTGTCCATCTTCCTTTCTCCAGGTACACTAGTACACTTTCCCATGTAAAACATGTTCAAAATGGTATGGCTAATGTTAAAAAACATAATTAATAAGCCATAATAAAGGTAAAATACTGTGAACTTATAATCAGTGCTTATGTATCATCTACATTCTAAATTAAACAAGCTTTCTTGGCACTAACTTGGTTGGGAAACCTGTGGAAAAAACATTCCAAGCTTAAAAAAAAATTCACCTTACAAAGTGACTTTTTGAAACATAACTTGTGAGTAAAGAGGAGATTCTCTGTAGTCCACCTATCCTAAGACTTGTTTCACTTCATTCCCATTATACT
The DNA here is from genome assembly GCA_028658325.1 of Potorous gilbertii. Taxonomy (NCBI): domain Eukaryota; kingdom Metazoa; phylum Chordata; class Mammalia; order Diprotodontia; family Potoroidae; genus Potorous; species Potorous gilbertii. The sequence goes on along the minus strand of CM053769.1, from coordinate 701,759,733 downwards.
GTCCTTCGCTTAAACTAAAACCAGCAATTCATTCATTTTGAGTTAGGATTCTTTAGTCTTATAACAAGATACTAACTTATGACAAGATATTAACGTAAGATATAACAGTATGTTATGACAAGATATTAACTCTTACTTTTTGTCTGTTTTTGGAGAGCCATGCTGATAGACCAAGAAATTCAAATCCTAAATTTATCTTGCTTTCAACTTTATTCCCATCAGCCAGTCTAATCTGCTAAAGTTAGCTTGGTAATACATCCTTTTTCCTTAAGCTTGCACAAAAGAGAGGTGGCAGAAAGGAGAGAAGGAAAAGTTACATACGTACAACATAATCAGCCCTTGAGTAATGGAAAGTTGTCTGTACAATATTTTCCTGATGTAAAGTTTAGTATATCTATTGGAGAAGTCCATTGTTGTAACCATCAAGAAGGAAATGCTATTTTTAGCTAGAGAAACTTAATAGATGTGGAAACTTAATAGATATGAGGTAGATGGTGACTGCTGTAGCTAATATTGCCTTTTTTTTTGTCATGGGAATTTAAATTCTCAGGTTCCCAAATTAAATTTGATCTAATGGTTTTAAAACTTATCATGAAAACAGGCTGTTTGACTTGACCTAAGTAATATTTAATAGGCTTACTTTGTATTATGTTAATTAAAGAATTCTGAATTTCTGAGGGACTACTTTTCCTCACTGGAGGGCCCTTGGTCCTAGAAAGGGGAAGTGATTTACTTGCCTGAGGTCATATAACTGGGGGAGGAAGAACCAGAAGGCAAGTCTCTTTAGGAGAGCAGCTAGTTAGTACATTAGATAGAACACTGCCCCTGAGAGTCAGGCACTTGATAGTTGTATGACCTCTGTTTGCTTCCATTTCTTCATCTGTAAACTGGGAACAATAGGTATTATCACTATCTCCCAGGGTTGGTTGTGAGGATCCAATGAGATAATGAGTATAAAGTTCTTAACAAAGTCCTTGGCCTCTGGTAAGGTTTATATAAGTGGTGGCTAGTAGGGATGGGAGTGGTAGTGGTGGCAGTAAAATAATAAGAAATAAAAGTTGCAAAAAAGAAAAACATTCAAGAAAGTCTTTCTGAGTCTGGACTTACAAGATAAAAGACATTGAAAATGCTACATTTTGTTAGGACTAGGGCCTGGACCTGGGATTTCATTGATAACAGAATTCCTAGGTAAGGACACCACAGCCCCATACACATACTCGATGCAGGTGGTCCTCCCCCGCCCCCCTTCTTTTTTCCCATCTTGTATTCTTAGAGCTTAGACCAGAGCTGAGGTTTTAAGGGGCTTGTCCAGGGTCATACAGCATGAATTTCCTGCTGTAGGGAGTGGGTTCTAAAGCCTCAGTGTTTGACCAAGGATTCTTGCTACCTTCTTTGCCAGGAGATTTGGTGACTAATAAACAGTTATCAATCATCGACCTTAGAGCTAGATCATCTGCACATGTCATCAGTGAACTCCATTTTCCAGATAGGACCCAAAGAAATTAAATGACATAGCTAGAAATGACTTACAGATATTCTTTATATCAAGGAATTTGAATCTGTGTTTTCTGTTTCTCGGTGCCTGCTACAGTAGATAAGTAACTTCTTAATTTTAGACAGGATTAGAAGTCATTTGCTGAATTGCCAGTTCATTATTTAGGCTAAACCCAGTAGCATAGACTACCTCTCAGCTTTACTGCAGTGAACCAAATATCACAGGAGTACTATCAGTTAAATTTGAGGAGTTTGCCTGTGACTGGCTAATGTGATGAGCAGGTTCATACATGTGTGTTTTATTATGCAGTTGCCTTAACAGACTCTGCTGTTTAAGTTGGCAGATCTGCTTATTGAAAGTAAAGCTTGTCCCTTGGTGAGATTGCTGATCTCAAGAATGAGGGGAGGGGGGGAAGGGAGTATTGTGAATGGCTAAGAGGGAGGGAGGAATATGGAGCACTAAACTGGGGAAGCTATGAAGTTAATGAGGAAAAAGTAGAATTTTAAAATGTGGTTTCAATTTTTTGTACTGGAAATGGGATGATCCCAATTGAAAATAATTGTGGAGTGATGGGTTTTTTGTTTTGTTTTGTTTTGTTTTTTTGCCCTGCCTTCCCTTCAAAGACCTTCAGCATCCAGCTGTATAGAAGGATACATCTCCTCAGTGCCTAAATGACCCTCCCTGGTTGTTAATTAATGACATCAACTGTTACGGTACAGTTATGGTTCCATTTAATTTGCAATAAAGTAAGGATTAAACAAAATAAAACATTAAAATAAATTTACATTTAAAAATTAAAATAAATTTTAAAATTAAATAAAATAAAAAAAAGATTTATCATCTTCAGCCTGAAGTGTTGCCACTTTGTAGAAGTACAGAGAATAGGATTTAGAGGTAGACGTCCTAGGACTTGGCTTCATTTTCTACGTAAAATGATGGGATGGGGCTGGACTAGGGGTAGGTGACAAGCTCAGTGGTGTAAAACTCCTGGAGTGAGGCTTAAAATGTAAATTTCATTGAAGTGAGACTTACAAAAACAGATTAAAATGTAATTGGGAAATGTTTAACCCAATGAATAAAACAATAATACAGCACAGTTAAGATTACTATGAAGCTGCAGGGAATATGTTTCTGTTGGAGCGTGATGCCACTCAGCTGAACTGGATGACCCTCCGACATTCTTGAAAGCTTAGCTTTGGTGACCATGACTGTTCTGTGCATGGTCCTAACCCTAAGGCCAACCCTAAATTGTCTTGAAGTGGAAATGAGACTTGTTCTTCTTATACTTTAAGGGACTGATTTAAAAAAAATTCTATGATTATATTGTTTCCTTAAAAATTTGAGATTAGGGAATGGGGAGGAAAAGTGAAGGGGGAACTCATTTGTTGACAGCGAAGTCATATGCTCTAACTGATCCTCTGCTTTTTCCAAGAAATATTTAATACAAGAAAATTCTAGGACAACAAAAGAATTTGGACGGCACCATGGAGTTCACTGTAGTGGCATTTGACCTGAATTGCTGCTTCCATGTACTAAATGATCCCCTAGTGTCCTGTGCAAGAGTTAATGAGGCTCCCTTCCTAAGTGACTGGGAGTAACTTGGACGTTTTAGAGCTTAGCTGAAAAATAGAAATAATAGAAATAGAATAAAACTAATTTGGACAAAGAACTCGTCTGGATTACCGAATCTTTTGAAAGTAATGCAGTTATATTTATGTTTTTTATATACGGTAAATGGAAGTAGGCTAACATTATTCAATACAGTGGTCATTGGTGGAAGAACCGATTAACAGTTCACTGAGAACATTGTGTAATTTGTGCGCGATTTGTATACATTAGTGTTTCTAAAGTATGATCACAGAAATTGACCATGTCATCTTTATGCAGGCAAGTCAAGCCCAGCTGCAGATTTGGCCATTCATCTTGTGGTGCCTGAAATTTTAAAATTTAAATTCTGCTTTTGTTCCTTTAACACTTATTTTGGCCACTGTTCATTTTCCTGTTTTGGTCTCAGCTCTGTTGGGTTTTCTAATGGGCTGCCCTGGAGAATCATCCTTTCATCATCCTTACACAAGATTGCCACCTAAAGGTTGTTTAAATTAACTGTAGGCTGTACAATATCTGTACAGTTTGTAGGGAAAACAGTCCCTTTTTGCTGTATGACTGTGATCTTTTCAGGAATTCATTAAGGCGAAGGGCAGAGACCCTTCAGAGCAGAGATTAGCAAAACCACTTTTTTCTTTCCTTCATAGGTAAAGGTCAGCATTTTAACTTTGCTTCTGTCCTGCTTTTGAAAAGTTTTCAAAATTCCCTGCTTTCTCTTTCCAGCAAACCCAGCGATTGCAGTTTACAATTGAAACATTATCATCCTAATCGCAGCTCATCCAGGTCCCGCTCGTATAGCAGCAATGATTGAGGGTTCACTGGAAAGTAGTCTTGCTTTCAGCTGTTACTTATGGTTTAAAAGTAGTGCACTTCAAATTACATTTATTTAAATTCCTTCTTTAAATACCTTTTCCTAAATTAGATTTCTAGAGCCAGTCTTTCTGGAAGTAATCCTTTTACAAACTTCATCTAAAATGAAATATCTGGCATTATTTCCGTATTACTACTATTTTGAAAAAGCCTTCAGTTAAATACTTAAGCCAGTCCTTGAGGTATGAGATATCAGTTTCCCAGTATGCTCCATGATTTTGACTTCAGAAATGGGTTAATCTCTCCCATGGGATTCTCCACTGGTTTAAGAGGCGAAGCCAGCTAACAAATGGAATTATCCAGCCTTGTGGCAGTAACTAGACTCTGAGAAATAGAAAACAAATATTCTTGGGAAGAAATTCATAGACTGTTAGAACTTGGCTAATTTTTTTTTTCTTTTTGGTAAAGAAAAGAACATGTTCTCTACCGTCAGGAGCACATTCAGTTTGAAATAGCACACTTAAAAGACATTTTAAAATTTATTACAGGGTTATTTATTTGACACAATCTAGTTCTTTTTTTAAAATTTCAGAGTTGGATTTGGAACTCAAAATTTAAAAAAAAGGTTAAAAATTGTCTTTACCAGTCATTTGGAAAAAAGTTAATTAGTACATAAAAATAAGTTACTTTTAATATTTAATAAGTTAATCAGAAAAAAGTTTCAGCATTCCTTTTCCAATTAAATGATAGTTTGGAAAGTTATGCAAGATGCACGCCGCCTCAGCTATCAGGGATGAACAGCTGTTACTTATAGAAGTGTTTGCAAATTAATGTAATGACCTTGGGGGTTGGCGACATGTAATAAAAAGTCAGGTCCAGCTGTATGCATTTGCCTTGTTAGCTTTCTCTATGGTAAATGAAATGCATACTTCATATACATACTTTGGTGTATTTGTAATATTCTCCCAGCAATTGACTAAGCAGGTGGAAAGTTCATCTCAACAGAAGAATCACTGGAAATAATTGACAATAAGAACTGGCTGTTATCTTTTCTAGAGAAGCCCAATTAAGTAGTTATTCCATGGGTCCTTGTTTTGCTTCATGTTTTATAGGATCTTTACTCCAGTGCTAGAAAAGACCTCAGAAGTTTTCTGGTTCAACTTACTCATTTTACAGATGAGAAAACCGAGGCCTAGAGAGGCTATGATTTGGTCAGATTTAGAAGAACTTTCAGCGATTTTTAGAAATAACTGCCATCTTACCATAAGTATGGAATATAAATAAGAGTTTTTCATAGTTAAGTTTTATAAATTTATATAAGTGAACTCTCAGCTTATGATTCTGTTGGATCCTCTTAACATCTTTTCTGTCCCACTACCCCAATTGTAAGGGGTATTTCAGGGGATAGAACATGACTTGGAATCAGGAAGACTCCTTTTCAATTAAAATCTGGTCTCAGACACTCTTTAGCTGTGTGACCCTGGACAAGTTACTTGACACTGTTTGCTTCAGTTTCCTTATATATAAAATGAGCTGCAGAAGGAAATGACAAATCACTCTACTATCTTTGCCAAAAAAAAAAATTCCCAAATGGGGTCAGGAAAAGGTGGACACTACTGAAGTGACCTTTTGCAGTTTAGGGTGTTTTGGGGAGAATGGGCAGAGGGTATCCTGGAAAATGAGATGACTTCTGAGGTCCCTTCCAATTTTCATATTCAGTGATTCTCTGGTAAACTCTGAGTTACTTAATTTTTATTGCTAACTTTTAAAATTTCTAAATTTGTATTTAAACAGATGTATGACTGAATCAAGTTCTATACCATTTAACCATGTTTATTTTTGGTTCTCTAACCTGTGTACTCTTTAAGCACACTCTGGCTAAGTGCTTACTATGTGCAATGTGTGGTGGTGGGTGGTGAAGAAGATGCTAAGACAAAGTCCAGTTCTGCCCTCAAGGAATATTTCAGGGGAGGAGTAGATTATGTAAATAAAGTCTTTCTATTATTTCCCTCCCCCCCCCCCCAAGAGGTAAACTAAACAGTGTCTTAAATTAATTCTAGTTTTCCTGAAGGTTCAGAATTTCATTCCTAAAATTTCCATTGGATTACATCCAATTTTCAGTCCTCCCCTTGTCCCTAGTTGACATTTGTTGGGTCCTAGTTTAAACCACTCCTGGAATAGAGACTTTTTAAAAAACGGACAGATAGGGAAGCCCTATCATGTACTTAAAGACAGACGTAAAAGAGAATCCTCAGTTGTACGATGATCCATTTAGACGTGAAGTTTATGAAATTTCAGAATGGATCATGAAATAATGTAATATTCAGTGTCTACAGTTAATTAAAACAGGAGAATTACTTTAGTTGTTGATTTGAAACAGACTTAATGATTAACTTATGCCTTTTGAAAGAATTTAGCAGATAAACCTTTCCTAGATATATGAGAGACAGCAATTGCCACTGAAAAGGGGACTCAGTAACGTCTATCTTGGGGTTTGAAGCTTTTTATTTCTTGACCAAATTAAATATTAGAAATATTTTTGTTGGCTTTCAAGTTGACTTGCTTATTTACTTCTTTAATTTGACAACGAAAATGTCATTGTTCCCCCTGTTTCTTAATCTGTACCATGATCCATATATCCTTATAATTTATCATCATAGTTTTATCAGTCTTTGGCCTGGCTTCAGATACTGATGTTAGAGAGGCTAGCTAAAAAACAGTTTACCCAGACAGTAATTAACTTCATTTTCTTCACCTCACTCTCCCACCCTATTTTCATAGTTTATCTCAGTTCAGACTGTGTGGCTTTATGTTTCAGGTACAAATCAGAGAACGAAGTGTAAGTAGCAGCAGTAAAAGCCAAGATTTATATAGGGCCTACTGTGTGCCAGGCATTGTGATCCTTCCACCTATCTTGAGAGGTAGCTGCTGTTATTACCCCATTTTACAGATAAGGAAGTTGAGGTAAACAGAGACTTAAATGACTTACCCAGAGTCACATGAGTCATAGGTGTCTGAGGCCAGATTTGAGCCCACCTAACTGTCCCATAATAATAACTAATGTTTACACAATTGCTTTTTGGTTTGCAAAATGCTTTACATATGTTTTCTCGTGATCCAGCAGCCCTCTTAAGGTTAGTACCATAAGTATTTAACCCAAATTTTGGTAACTTTGTAAATTATGAAATTTATTACTGAAAGAAACCCCAGACTACTGTACCTACTTGGAAATTTCAACAAGTACTAATTTATATCAGAAAAACAGTTTTCCTAAAAGTGTTAGGACAGTTCTAAATACATCCTAACATCAGCAACAAAATGAATCAGTGGTAACGGAGACTCAGTACCGGGCTGCAACCCTGTCCCTCACTTGGATAGTCTGTCACATTTGAGAGAGAGCGTGGCAGATGGAATGGAGCATTGGATCCTGCAGATAAGGAAACCGAGAGTGACTGAGATTAAATCACGTGCCCAGGAAAGCACAAGTAGGCTATGTCAGAGGCACGGCGCAAATGCAGGCCTTCTTGACTCCAAGTTCTTTATTCTTCTGCTGTAGTTTGGTCACGTTAGCCTTGTCCAACTCTTTGTGACCTCATTTGGGACTTTCCTGGCAGATACTGGAGTAGTGTTCCATTTCCTTCTCCAATTCGTTTCACAGATGGGGAAACTGAGGTAGACAGGGTTACGTGACTTGCCCAGGGTCACCCAGCCAGTGTCTGAGGCCAGATTTGAACTCCAGAACACGAGTTGGCCTGAATCTGGGCCTGATGCTCTGTGCATTATGACGCCCCCCAGGGTCCCTTATTACGCATCCCCATGTCACTGTCGGTAAATGAGCCTTTGCAGTTTTGGGCTTTCCTTGCCTTTGATGACTTCGGTCATTAATGTTAGAGTCATCTGATTTCTTTTGGGAATTAAAAAAACAAGTTGACAGGTTTGGAGATTTCTGGCCAGTAGCCATTGTTTGGGGCTTCTGTGTCAGTAAGAATTTTCACACCAAAACATTGATAACATCTTCAAAACCACCAGAATGTGGGTTTTGTGCGCTTTCTAACTCAGTGTCTTTGTGTTGTGGTTCTGTTTTCTTCTGATGCCTGGGGCTCCATGCCCGGAGACCCTGGATGTGTGCACGGGCCTTTGAAAGGAAGCCGTGGTTTAAGCATCGGCTGTTCCCCACCAGCTTCATTGTCCTTTCGTGAAAATAGCAGGCCAGCTAAGTGTCACGCTGGATAGAACGCCTGGCTTGAAGTCTGGAAGACTCCGTCCTCAGTTTTGTCTAAGACACTTATTAGCTGTGTGACCCTGGACAAGTCACTTAATCCTGTTGACCTCAGTTTCCTCATCGAGGAGATGAGCTAGAGAAGGAAATGGCAAACTGCCACAGCGTCTTCACCAAGGCAACCCCAAATTGGATCGTAGAGTCGGATACAACTGAAATAACTGAACAGCAACAAAATGAAACTAGCCATCCAAACTTACTGACCTAGGCTTTTCTATGGTCCCCTTTTGTGTTAACTGGATTTTCCCTCACATACAAGAGTTTGTGTGAGTGTGTGTGTGTGTGTGTTCAAGTGTTCAAGATGGAGAGTTGTAGAAGGAACAAGAAGTTCAAGAAGGAGAGTTGTAGGCATTGGTTATTAGTTTCAGCCAGGAGGTAAATGAGGGAGCTTTGAGGTTCAGGTGGTTTGGCCAGGTACCAGAAGTAATCAGATTCTTCTCTTAGGTATGGAAAATCCAAATGTCAGCAGATTATCAGTTTCATGATTTGCTTGTATACATCTAAAACCGGATATGATTAGTGGTTTCATGTTCGCTTGTACACATCTAGAACCGAGTATGATTAGTGGTTTCATGTTTGGTTGTACACATCTAGAATCGAATATGATTAGTGGTTTCATGTTTGGTTGTATACATCTAGAACCGAATATGATTAATGGTTTCATGTTTGGTTGTGTACATCTAGAACCGAATATGATTAGTGGTTTCATGTTTGGTTGTATACCTCTAAAATGGAATCATTTTCATATATTCCTAAGCAAGGCCAATGGTAAGGGTAATGTTCTGTTAGTAGACCAGGGAAAGGAGAATATACCTCTACCACCTGCCTTTAAACTGGAAACTCGCAATTTCTTTGGCTTTAAAAAAAAAACTTCATTAAAGTTGTTATTAAGTTTATAATAAAAATGATTTTCAAAATAAAAGGCCATGTTACACGTTATATCAAAATTCTAAAAACTTAGTTGGCACAATAGATGGAGTGTTGGATTTTGGAGTCAGGAATACCTAAGTTTGAATTCTGGCTCAGACAAACCACTTATTCTCACAGCCTCAGTTTCCTCTTTTTGCAAAATGAGGGAAGAGAATGCTTTCCTCATGTGGTTGTTGACGCTCAAATGAGGAAATACATGTCAAATGTTTTGCAAACCTTTAAGCATTCAATAAATGCTAGCCATTGTTGTTATCTGTGCTCAGTGGGACTCTGTCATCTTCTAGCTCCCGGTGCCTAGGGCCCACTTTCAGTGGGGAATAGCTCTGTCATCTGAGGGAGTCCATTGTGCATGTACACCTCTACTGGCTCTGAAAGGACGCTAGCTGCAGAATAACTAGGGTGGTCCGCATGTGGGAAGCACGGTGAGCACCAGCTGGGGGGTCTTGGATCATGGAACCGTTCTTCCCAGGATACTTGAATCCAACCATTTCTGATGCCTGCCTCCTTTGAGAACGTTGCCCCATTACCAGTAGAGCTGAAACTCTTTAAAAGCCAGATTATTAGTCTGTTTCTTTGTATTTCTGGTGCTTAATAGATTGCCTTGAAAATAGCACGCACTTAACAAGTTATTATGACTACTACTGACAACTTAGTCACAGAGGTTGAGTGATGGAAGGGCCCTTAGCAATCATCTAAATCCAAATCTTGCACTAAAGGAATCCTGACAAGAACACATCCTACAAGTGGCTATTTGAAGTCTGTCAAGGAGGAGAAACCCACCCCTCTGAAGGTGAGCCATCCTGATTTTGGACAGCTCTAATTTTGAGGACATTTTTCTTGACATTAAGCCATTAAATTGTCTTCCTTCCATCATCTACTCTATTGCTTCTGTTTCTGTCTTCTGGGACTGAACGGAACAAGACTAATCCCTTCTCCATGTGATAGTCCTTGAAGATACTTGAAGGCTGTCATCATATCTCCTGAATCTTCTTTTCTTGAGGTTGGATATTCCCATTTCCTTTAAGTGAAGGATTCAGGGCGCTTTAAGGTTTGCAGAGATGATTTCTTTCTGGCAATCCCCCTCTGTATCTTCTGTTATCCTTTTTGCCCTCTGAGGAAGGAAGTAGAAATGACACCTTTTTATAGAGAGAGGAACTGAAGTGATGTCAGATATGTGTCATCTTAACACAGCCAGTAAATTCCACCACAGGTTTTTTTTTCCTACTATACCAGTCCATTCAGATCCTTAGTGTGCCAGATCTTTTTACTAGGAGCAGGTTTAGGGACAAGGAATAGACCTTTTTGTTGCTTTGTGGTTTCTAATGGGGGCTGGGGAATGAATGGCTAAGTGAAATCAGAAAGAAGGCTGAGGAGAGAAACTTAATTTCAAAATTTTTTGCAGGAAACCTGATTTTTCCCCTTTTATGAGTAGGTGGAGGGGGGTATACTTTGCTGGAGAGAAAGGGGGAGAATAAAGTACAGTTATGCCTTCCACATCAGTGATTTTCCCTATGTTGCAATGTGTTGGACATGGTGCTAAGCATTTTTATAAATATTTTCTACTTTGATTCTCACTGTGGGGTTGGTGCTATTATTAACCCTATTTTACTGTTGAGGAAAATGAGGCAGGCATAGATTTATAGGTACACAGTAAGACTCTTCCCATGAGTAATAAATTCCTCAAGGAGGCAGGGGAGGTATAAGTCAGAAGAACACTGTTCCTGAGTCAGAAGGACTGAGTTCCAGTCTCAGAGGCTTTGACAGTACCTTATGACCTTGGGCTAATGACTTCACTCCTTGGGCTTTAGTGTCCTCATCTGTAAAATGAGGGACCTGAGCTACATATTCTCTGAGACTCCTAATCCTCGACTTTAAGTCTCTGTTTATGTTTTCATGTGCCGATGAAATTCACAGTAAGAACTATAACTTTGGGTCTCAACATGCACGTTTTAGCTGGAACTTTAGAACCTTAGAGAAAGCCTCAGTGGAAAAGCAACTCTCACTTTCAGTTTTATATGCTGCCACCAAAGATGTTTTTTTTCCTTTTGAGGAAGCAGTAGACTGAACTTTTAAGAGGAAACTATACTTTGTTGAGAAGCCTCAGTTCAGAGTTGTCTTCCATATCATTGTGCTAAAGAAGAAAGTAAAGGTTAGATAGTGTGTGTGTATGTGTGCGTGTGTGTGTTCAGGTGATTTTTATTTATTTTCATCAAGGCAGTGTTCTCTACATAGTATAGCAGCCAAGAAGGGGAAGCATTTGTCAGGCAGGAGGGTGTGACTTAAATTGCTCCCCAAGCATCATCTGGCTGCTTTTTTTGGCATCAGTGTGTAGCCCATAGAGCACTTGAGATTGTAGTACAGGAAGCCATGGAATTGTTCCCAATTTTATTAAAGAAAAAAGTATTAATTAAAAGGCATGGCCTGAAAGCAATCTACCTCAATTCAGGATTTGAGAAAATTCTGCAGAGTTCATCTGGGTCATTTGACTCAGTGTAGGAAGCAGACAGTAAGTTCTCTAGGTAAATATCCCCGTGCTGATAATAGTCAGTGTACATAAAGGCTCCTTTTCCCAAATTGATGTCTATTTGTGTTAATAATGACTGTTTTCATAAAGGAAATTATGGTCACAATAAACCTAAACAGACACCACTTTTTCTGACTTGATAACTTAGCACTGGGAGCCTTTCCCTTGTAAATTCAAGGCTCTGTCCTCTTCAGTCACCATGCACGCAAATATGAGGAACAGAAATATATTTAAAATCCACGTAAGAAGAGTCCATGACTGATGGTCATTGCTGTTGCTTTCAGAAATGTTATTAACATCCTCATGATAAATTTGGCAAATAACAAATGTATAGAAATGGCTATGGTCCTAAACTCTTGCTTGGTTTAGTTCTGCCCAATGATAAATTTGCTCGTTGGTAGTAAGTTTGATAATAAATAATACATTTACTCTGCCCCCAGGTGCCTTTTTTGCTTTGGACTAAACGCTTTAGCAAACTGGGGCTAGATTATTTCCCTAATAGCTTATACCTTAGATCCTGAGGATTAAGGGGCACCTTGGTCTCAGTTCTCCTCATCTCCCTCTCTCTCTCTCCCTCGCCCTCTTCCTCTTTCTCTCTCTCTCTCTCTCTATATGTGTGTGTGTGTGTGTGTGTGTGTGTATTTGACCAGATACGTCTGTCCTGGTTCTGGCTACAGTGTATGTGACCCTTGGCAGGACATTATGCCTGGGTTAGTGCCACATACCTTCAGTTGCCTAATGAGAGCTCTGTGGTTTTGGGGAAGCCTAGTGGGTCTCCTATGCCTCAGCCTTTTCTTACTGCTCCTTTCTTTTTTAGACTGGGCCTCTTTCTTACCTTAAACATAATAATACATATAATTCTTAAGAACTTGAGTTTCACAAATTGCTTTCCTTAAGACAGTCTTGTGAGGATGCCCTTTGTAATTGTTAACCTCACCACTTTTTCATACACAAGCACCTACAACTCAGAGAAGTAAAATCAGGGCTGCATTTTGGAGTTCTGGTACCTAGAGCAAACTCAGTGGAGGGATTAGGAGAGGTAGTCCATCCTGGTCAGATAGAAAGGACCAATCATCCCTGACTTCTGTGAAGAAGCAGAGAGTAAGAGAGAGACAGCAACCACTAGGCATCGTGACGAGAGATGACAGACTCCATAAGAGCAACGGGACCCTCAGAAATGGTGTCTTGGACCTAGCTGAGAATCCTAGGATGGCTGGGTAAGGACATATTCCCCTCTCCCCATCTCCACTCCCATTTTTCTTTGCTGCCTTCTGTAAGGTTAATGTAAGATTAATGGTGGGTGGGAGGAAGAGTTAAAGATCTTCCACACCCATTAATGGGCTTTAGATACCTTTTGGAGGATCATGCCCTCCAGCTCTAAGATGTGTATATATACTCGGAGGTGAGGTTTTGCTTTGGGGCTTATTTTTGGAAGAAGGTTCCTGGAAGAAGGTTTTGGAAGAAGAACTCCTCCGACTTAGAAAACCCAGATGTTGGTGCTTCTCTCTGTGGTCAGACAGTTGAAAGCCCTGTCTGTTGGTCTTTCTGATTGTATTTCTGCTTGTAATTTCTGTTTGTATTTTCTTTGAAGTTCAAGGTGCTGACTTTTTTTCCCTTGAGCTAAGTGAATATATATACGATTGATTAAAGTAGATTTCTGGTCCCTCAAAAGTCGCTTTCTTTTTAGAAAAGCAGATCTAAGAACCTGTATAGCAGGCTCCCCTGTGTGTGCTGGGGTCCTTGCTGGTAAACCTTCTTAGGCCAAACCCTACTTAAAGCTGTAGTTTGTGATTTGCTCAATCATAAAGCTAATGTTAGATACAAAACTTGAACCAGAACCCCCGACTCCAAATCTCATGCTTTTTTCACTATATTACACGACCTTATTACACCATATTACACAGGCTTTACCAAATCATGTTCTGAGAAGTTCTAGGGAATGTGAATTAGCTGCTCTGGGAGATATTTTCACCGAGAAATTTTTCTGAAATATTAAGTGAGAAATATGTATCACATACCCGTGTGTTACTGTTTTAGAGGTATTAGAATGGGTTTAATTTTCTCTGTTTTATGCCAAGATTTCTTCACCTATCTTTATTCCAAGTATATTTCCATGTCTTTAATATCCCTAGACCAGCTTTTCGTTTTTGTTTTTTTGTCAATATGTTTCAAGCCTCAAAATATTCTGTGGCCAAATTCCTTTGGAAATTGCTGCTGTAAAGGAATGCCATATGAATAAAGGAGAGCATCTGTAAAGAATATTTATAAGTACTTGAACTGTCTATAGGCTAGCTGGTTCATTAGAGTACAGTGCCAGTGGAATCAAGGCCTGGCATTTGATGGCTAGGTTAGTTAATTTTGCTCACTTCTGTGGGTGTACATTTAAACCATCCTACAAACACATGCCGTAGATTAGGGAGAGAGGAGTAAGAGGAAGTTGGAAAGTGTAGATGGAGCAATAGGATGCTAGATTTAGAGGGATCTTAAAAGTCATGTAATCTAGCACCTTCATTTTACAGAAGACTGGCATAAAAGGACTTGCCTGAGGTCATACAGACAGTAAGTAGTAAAAAGAGGATTTGTACCCTGAACCACTGGTTTCAAAGTCAATGATATTTCTCTTATCCCATAGCTGGGAAACCACAAGGCATCACTACTAGTAATAATGGGTGTATGTATAGGACACCATTTATAAACATCTGCGCTTTGGAGGTTAGTTTTAAGTTCCCCAGATACACAGTACCTAAAGAGTCAAAATTGACTAGCTAGTTAAATGACCAGATTAATCTCCTCTTGACATTACGAGTTTCAGAACACAGAAAGGTTCCCTGAGTGCTTGGCTTGGGACAGCTACCAGTCACCCTTTACCTACTTTAGATACTGTGTCATTTACTTGGTCTCTGGGAAGAACATGAAGCTTCTGTAAAATTGCCTTATTAGCAAAAGGGGCCAAGAAGGAAGATTGGTGGAGGTGCCCTCTGCTGCTGGACTGAGGATTCTCAGCATCGCTCCTTGTTCATGAGCTGTAAAGTGGCGCTCCCAGAGTCCTGGAGAGAGGCAGCCAAGCTCATGATTCTGAGACTGGTCAGTTTAGCGTGACTTGAGTATTGCCCTAAATTTTCTTTGCTTCTGGAGATAGACTCCTTTATTACTAGGTTGTTTTTTGTTGTTGTTAAAACCAAATAGTTCTCCCGTCGGTACCTATTTTGATATTTGGGGCAATTGAAAACAATTTGTTATCTGATCCTGATAAAGACATCTTGGGATCATTTTTGGTTACTTGAAGTTCTGCTCTTCACTGTGGTATAGAGCAGCTTGAAATCCTCATAAACTTTGTTTTTACTTAGCCATTAAAATTGGATTTGGGTTTCAGTATCCCTCCATTAATATCAATCCTTTCTAATTAATTTTCTCCTTTCCCGCCCTGATACTTAAGAGTAGCAATTTACTTGCTCACAATTATCTTTCTCTCTATCTCTCTGTCTGTCCTTCTCTCTGTATACACAGCCCTACACCTCCAAATGTTTTTGTATTTGTATGTTGATATTTATTTGAGTGTGTAGTTAAATCCAAATTGATAGGTAATACTGATTGGATGATTTAACATCAGCCTTCGAAAGAGGCTTTCGTTAATGATTGTAACCTTGGATGGCAAAGACTCCATCTTTAGAATCATAGAATATTAGCCACAGGTAGGACTTTAATGATGAACTGCTTGACCTCTTTTACAGTTGAGGAAACTGAGGTAACCACAGAATATAAGTGACTTATAAACCAATGTCACCCATCTAGTTGATGAAAGAGCTGGGGTTAGAATGTAGTCCAACATTTCCCTCCCACTTTTCTCTACCTGATACTTCTCTTTTAAAATAAACTGAATTCTTTTCAGTTGTAGTAGAGGTAATAGATAATGGTCAGATTTTTCTGTCAGCAATATTGGTAGTTTCTTTAACCACATACAAATGGATCTTCAAAACATTGCAGCAAAATTACCAATAGGGGGTAGCCTAGCTTAGGCTTTACAATGACTCTTAACTTCAAGATGCTTTTAAAAAATTACCCAAGCTCTGATTGGAGCCAACAACAAAAAAAAAACATCTGTTGTTTTATTTATAGCTGCTATTTCTAAGAAGCATATTCTTTAGCAGATGAAAAGAAGTGGTTGACAGGCCATAATTCAGAAAGTTACTGAGGCCTAATCTGATAGAACAAAATGTACAAAACATTCTTCCTTCATTCAGGCACTATAGCTTCCCTTTTAACTGAACATTGGAATGGGGCAGTGAAAAAGGAGAATACAAGTTGTCATACTTGTTAAGAAAATGAAGATGAAGACTCTTTAATAATGCAGAAAATAATATCCTGCCATAATAAATTATTGCTTTCTTCTGTTGGACTTACATCCTTCTGAGCCACTATTTCTTCCTTTATGTTGTCACAGGTGATTCTTATCGTAAAAACAAAATTGTCCTATCATTGCCATGACTGTTTACTTCTGACCATTTGTGTATTTCACACTTGCTTCCCAGGGCCCCTGGCTTGATACCATTCACAAATCTAAGTGGTGTGTTCTTTTGTATGGTGTGTCAATCAGAAATAATGGGTGGATGTGGATCAGAGCCAAGCTTTAATACTCCCTCCTCCTGCTGCCACCCACCCCCAGTTCCCGTTGATAGTGATATAATAATTTCCACTGTGACTTTCTAAGCCAACAGTTGATCCTCATAACAGTAATGTGGCCTCTGCCATGTATTTATAGATTCATTGATGAGACTGTAACTTGGGTTATGTTCAAAGGCTTTTCTGAAGTCAATTTGTATTGTTCTCTATCCCTTCCCTCCACTGTGTCACAGACGATGCTTACATCTGCCTGACGTTAATCACTCTTCACAAACCTATGTTATTTGATACGCAAACGCCCCACGGTCCTTTGAGCAAAGTAATGGTTTGTTCTAAGCGCATTAAGGGGAAATGAAGGGTTTGTAACCATTGCACCGCAGCAAGAAAGGTGATGAGTTAGTATTGAGTTTAGTATCCTCTTACAGATTTCACTGATGATCATCCTATGCTGTGAAATGTGAATGAGAAGTCATTAAAATTTGGTTTCATTTTAATATTTTTGATTAATTCCCATATCATTGAGCTACACATGCTTGGGACCATTTGTACTCATAGCATTTCATTTGTCTTAAAATTACTCTAACAACATTTATTTTTGTTGTCTACATGGCTAGCATGCTAAAGAGATCAGGAGTATCACTATATCAATTTCCTTTTCCATGAAGAAAATCACAATAAATAGAAATATTTCTATTCACCTTTCAGTTGGAAAGCCAGTGTTACTTTATAGGATTTCCAAGTGTCTTTTCTCTTTGCTCCATTTCATGACACCACAAAATTATGGAGTGGGGATGTTGTAGAAAAACATGGTGCTTTGGATAAGGTTTAGATTAGATGATGCGCAAAGTCCCTTTTATGAGTCTCACCTGACAATGATGGGCATCCCTGATCTGCATGTCAGCGTTACTTCAGACCCCTTCATTGACACAGTAAAACCTGGGAATCTTTTGATCCTATTTGGAGGAACAGTTCAATCTGTATTATGATAGATTTTTGAAAACTATTATCCCCTTCCCACGTGATTAAGCCAAGTAGTCCTCTTGCACCACTGAAAGTGATAAGTTGACTAGCGATATGTAGCTGAATAAAAACTATGGCATCCTTTGAGAAGAATGTGCTTAGTTTAGCCTTATGAGAAAATGTTTTAATAAATGTTATCCTGAAAATATTTAGCCTGGCCCATGGTCCTGGCTTAGCTTCAATCTTGATTTAAAAAAAAAAAGCTGCCACAGAATGGAACAAGAATTACCTTACATTCCATAGATGGGGAGGATTTTTGCCCCTGGCAACTTAGAGTACTGTGGGGAAAAACACTGGATTTTCAATGTCATTTCCTAAGGTGCCCTTAGGCGAATTGATTAACCTTTGAGCCTGTTTCCTCAAATGGAGTCGCCTGGACTAGAAGGCATCAGAGATCCCTCGGAACTCTAAATCTTGGATGCTGTGGCCTCTAGTTATTAGCCTGGACTAAGAAGACTTTTTTCCTTAGAAATTTAACCTCCTTAAATAGTGGCCCCTACCACCTTCTTTCCATGTCTTGGTAGCCTCAAAGATATTCTGTGGTGTGGTGTGTATATGTGTGTGTGTGTGTGTGTGTGTGTGTGTATTTATATATATATATATGTTTATATGTGAGGTATTATATATTACCACTATAATGTTTATATACATATATACTTATAATAATCTCACTGCTTTATATATATTTACTACTATATATTTTATTATACATACATATGGATAATATTATACAGACACACTACTTAAAGTTTGTGACATGCCCAGTGAAGATGCCCCCCGTATTTGCTGTTGATAACTTTGCTGCTACCATGGAATGCATCAGGACCTTCTCCTTAAACATTGACCCGATAATTGTCCTTTGCCATTATTTCTCCGTGACTCCCCTTCCTTCCCTATTATTTGTTATGTGCTCACTATGTGTATTCAGCCACTAAAGTAGGAATTCTTAACTTTTTTTGTTTGTTTCCTTTGAACCTTGGCAGTTCGGTGAATTGTATGGACCTCTTCTCAGAATAATATTTTTAAATAAATAAAATATATACCATCACAAGGGAAATCAGCTAAAATGAAATTAAGTTGGAAAAACATTTTAGAAGTTTGTAGACTCTAGGTTGAGATCCCCTGCACTTAAAATATATTCAGCTTGCAGGATACAAATGGTATCCTCACAGGAAATTAATTATAAGTAGTAAGTTAACACATTATTTGTGTTCCACTTCAACTCAACTAAGAAACTTTTATAAAGCATTCTTTCTTTCATTTTGAAGCGCATGGCTTCCCTTTTAACCACAAATTTAGATACACATTGTCTTTCCTTCTATCAGGTATGACCCTCAAGGCTGGTGGTTCTAGCCTTTGGATTCCAGTAGGGATCTATGTAATCCTCCCTAAATGAGTTCTCTGCCTTCCAAACCTTTTCCCCCCATACTAATTTCCTCCTCTCTTATGCAGATACTTCTGCTCAGTCTTAGTACTTATTACTCAGTCTTTCAATTTACTCTTCTCTAGCCTGAATCAGTTTTTTTTCTCTCATCCCCCGTTTCTCTTACTAGCTTCCTTTTCTCTACCCTTCCCCTAGTCAGCAGCAATTCTCATGGGTGTCTTTCAGACCAGTCGTGTCATTTCTGAAATGATATGTGGTAACTTTTTTTTCTCAGTTAAAATGCAATATAACTGGGGAGGAGTGTATTTCTTTACAAGACTGCCCTTGAAAGAAAACCCAGAAGCTTCAGGTATTGTAAGAAATATATAAGAAATATAGATCCATCTCTGATTTATGAATGTAACCATTTATGTTAGTCCTTTTTTAGATTAAAAAAATATTACTTACCAGTATTGTAAAATGGGATGGCAAGAGAAGAAAATGAATACTTTGTGGGAAATACTCAAATTTTTCTTAGAAGAGTAGGGAGAATTTTGTGGTCATCAAATTTAGTGACAATGAGTTTTAAACAGAAAATATTAATACAACTTGTGAAAACTGGTCAGTTTGCTCTCAGCTACCCTAATAAAAGTAGTTCCCAAATTTCTATCAGTTTAGACCCACTTTTCCTTGTGTTAATTAATTAGGAAGCCTTGGAAGGAAAACATATTTCCTTTTGACACCCACAGGTTTAAGTTTGTTGTACCAAGCTCTACTCAGCAAGCAGAAAAACTTAGTTCTACTTGTAATATTCCAGGCTCTGAAATTGTATTTTTTTTTCATTTTTTTCCCCATAAAAATTCATATACCCACATGTGGGTGATGTGTAGGTATATATATGTATCTTTCTCATTAAACATCCATCACAGGGTCTTTGCTATTCATAGTGTATTGCAATGCTAAAGTCAGATTCTACTTTAGGGTGGTGGGATAGCCTGCCTGAGATTAATGTGGGATTTTTTCAGCTGTATTATAACTGTTTCACTGTCTTGGTTAGTGACATCAGATGCAAAGTTGGAATGTCTCATTTTATGAAAGGAATCTTACCTGCTATTTCAGTCCTTATTTCCTTTAGCAGTCTGTCTCCTGAGTATAAAGTTAAATTTGGAACAGATACCATATTTTTTTTTAATCTATGTGGCTGAGAGGCTGGTGTCAGACAGTTCCATTAAAGGTGTCAGAGTATTCGAGTGTCTGAAAGATATGAAAGGTTCTAGCTTTCTAATTGTTTAATCTCTTTAGGTCAGAATCCCCGTGCTGCTAATTAAATGCATGCATTCTCTCTGTAAGTCTGACACAATTTTGCTTGGCCCTCATTCTCACTTTGAGAAGAGGGAGAAAGAAATCCTTCATGCTATGCATTCCTTTCTTGTTCCATATCAGTTCAGAACATTGTTTCTTACTCTGCAGAGTAATGTCTTCTTCCCTCTTACCATATGAAACTCAAGATTACCCAAAGTTACAAATGTTTTCAAATAAAAATAAGAATCAGTATATGGGGCAGGGGAAATAAACTGGTGCTTCTTTTAGTTGTGTATGACTTCTCCAATGAAGTCATGTTTTTTCATTTTGGATAAATTTGAAAAAGTTGCCAGTTCTCTGAACTTGAGCTGGTCCAGTTTTAAACTCCTCAAGTATAAAGACTATATATAGGTTTTTGCATGAATGAAATGACTTCCTTCTTGAAATTTTCCAGATAATTAGTTCTAAAACCAAGATTAAGTTAAAAAAATTGCCCCCTGAAATTTTAAAGTCAGCTTCTTGCTTTGTTGGTAACTATTCACTATCCCCAAGGTATGAGGATGAAGATTGTCACAGGTGCCCTGGATGTACCAAGTGACGTTTGATGCCATGAAGTTATTGTCAAAGGTGCGTCAGAAGTCTTCAGGGTGTGCTTATGTGTCACAAAGTTTCTGTTATAGGCTCGCTGAACCTTGAGAGTCTTGTGTCCCTCAAAAGCATTTTAAGGGAGGTGTAGCAAAGCATCCAATCAGTTTTGATGGCGATGGAATTTGAACTTAGCTACAGTTATTATGTAAAGTAACATCTGACAGATATTTGTTCCTACTTTTTATGTGAACTTCTTTTCATGTTATATCCTTTTACAGTTTGAGCAGCTCGTGGTAGTTTCTGCCTGCTTTTATACTGCTTCCATCCATAATGAAAGATTTGGCCTGAACATTTCTGGAGCTACTCGATATTCTAGCTTTAATTTTCCACTTGCCTCTGCCAGGCACTCTAAAATATCTCTTTTTACTGAGAACTCCTCCAAAAGGTACAGCTGTGTGCTGGTTTCATCTTGCACTTTGTAGCTATGTTGGCAACATTTAGTATAAGGTATGCTCCCATCTCCCACTCGTTGCTGCGGCTGCCCAAGTACTGTTCAGGCCTGTCTGTTACCAGCTTGAGAAGAGCCCCAGGATTGCAGGCAAACCTGGCCTCTCTTTCACATGATTGGTTGTCGTTGGGGTAAAGGAGGAAGAAAGGAGAAGTCATGGAAAATGCACCATTTGACGGGTCATCCCAAGTCTTCCTACAGCTTGGGAGACTGAGGCCATTTTTGTCCTTCCAGATGATGAAGAGAGAACATGGTAGACTCTTTATCCCCTGCCTTTTAATACTGGAGAGGGAGAATGAGATTTCTGTCTTCTGATTTCTTCTTCTGGCCATGCTGGTGGCTTTTCTTATAAAATAATTTCAGTGAAATTTCTTATAAAATAATTATAAAAAAATTTCAGTGAAATGAAAAACTGCTCCCGAAGGGTAGTTAAAGGAATTCACAAATTTGCAGAAATCTGAAGGAATTGTCTTGATTGCCCGCCATTTAGCAGTGCTTCAGAATTCCAAGGCAGGCCTCAGTTAGGTGCTCATCCCATGTTTGTGGAGCATGATTTCAAATGCTTACAGAAGTTAACGTTGGTGAACTTTGAGAAGACAGGACTCTGTTCATTGTCACTTTTTTTCCTAGAGATTTTACTGAATAAAAATGGCTTTATCTTTTAATAGCAATTTAATGTCACTAGATTTTGTGATTGTGGTGCTTTACTGGGGAGTTACTGTTTAAAAGGGCACTTGTCAAACTGGGTAATTTTCCTAGTGATTACTATTTCTTAAACATTTCTTAAAAGGATAGGTGCTGAATAGCTGTTTGTCTTTTGGGGGATGGAATTAAAGACACAATTTTTTTATTTTATTGTATTTCTTGAAGGACTTTTGTGCCTAAGGTAAGTATCATTATACATTTGTGACTCTTATCAAAGAAAAGATTCAATCACATAAGCTATAATGGTGGAAGTGGAAGTATGTAAAGTGGAATGTTGGAAGTCCTTGAAATCTTGTCATCCTGTTTCTAATGAAGGGTACCTTTTACAACTTGCATATTCTTAGCAGGTAACCTTAAGTTTTAGGCATTTGAACAGTTCAGTTACAGTATGTACAGTGATTTTATAGACAAAACTTTGCTGAATTCTTTTAAATTTCCACATTTTCTGCAGGGGCAACCTATGTATATTTTAAGGAATGTTCCAGTATCTTGGGAGATAGGCTAGGGATCAAGCTGGGGGAGTTGCCTTGAGCAGTTACATACCTTGCTCAGTGGCCTGTGTAGAGCAGGTGTCAGAGGTAGGACTGGATCCCAAATCTTGGCTTCAAAGCCAGCTCTATCTACTCACACTGTAGCAGATGTTTTTTGTTTTTTGTTTTAATGTCACCATACGGTGGGCTTTTTTGTTTATTGTTTTAGACCAAAGTGGCGAGGAACTTTGTAGAGATAAGTAAATTGATCTCTTGGCTTGTAGAAATATCGAAAGAACGCGGAGAGGAAGAGCCCAAAGATCTATTTGAAGTCAGTTATTTTTTGCTCAGCTTTCAAAGCTAACGTTCGCCGTAGTATTTTCTTGTAAATGTGGCAACATAAACATCCCCTTTTCTCTTCCCTAATCTGTCCCTGTAGTCCACAAAGGATCTGTTTATATTTTAAAATCCTAATTGGGTGGAATCAGTACCTTTTCTTAGCACTAGCTTTTCTTAATGCCAAAATAATTATATTGCCAAGATTTCCAGAGGAATCTTTTTGAACTCTTTCTTCTCTAGTCTCTTAGTTTTTATTTGACCATCCCCATTTCACAGATTTTGAAAAAGAAAATAATAGCACAAATTGAATCACCAGAGAGGAGGCGAAGAGTCGGCGCAGAGAGTTTTTAGCCATTGATCCAAATATTATACATCACCTTAATTTTGCCTTTGGTGTGAGGAGGCTCATCTGCGCTTGCTTGAAATCACGGATAGTGTGCTGGGGGATGGGTTCGGGAAGACTGGGCTCAGATTCCCTTTTAGGCATTTATTAAATTTGTGACATTGCGCAAGTCTTTCAGCTATTTATTTTTCCTCAGCTCTTAAAAGTGGGTAATCTCACACAGTTGCTTTGAGGAGCAAATTAAATCCTTACTGTAGTTTGTAAACTTTTAAAGCTTTATAGAAAATATTGGCTCTATATTATTATTTGTGTGGGTCCTGAGAGTGTGGGGATTCCCAGTGGATGACTTCCCTTTGGCCTCCGGGTCCCCCCTCACCTTTTCATTTTTGCACTTTCCTTCAGCCTTTTTTTTTAGTTGAAAGTAGAAAATTTAGAGCTTTTTGAAGAATTCACCGTCTGGTAACATTGTTTTTACATATAATGGTCTGTATTGATTTTTCATAAAATCATTCCATAATATAATAAACACTTTGTAAGTTTACTTATGTCTCCATATTGAAGACAGCAACTGGTTGTGATGAGCAGTAATGTCACGTAATAGAGAGTCAGAGAGAAGGGGATTGGGTTGTGTTGTCTGAGAAATCAAGTTGTTGGACTTTCTGCTTTCATTTTGTAGCATTTTTAAATAGTGTCTTTTTTCCCCACACGCTGTTGTGTGTGTATGTGAACATAAGTGCGGGAAGGTAGTGCGGCCTTGTATTATCTTAGCTTGAATTTGCTTAGCTCACCATTTCATTTCAAAGTGTTATCCTCAGACTATCTGTCAGTTATTCCCCATTATGTGGTAAGTCTGTCTTATCTCGAAATGTCCCTGCTTTCTAAATATGAAGAGAGAAAACATTTATTTAGTGCCTGCATTTATTTAGTGCCTGCCTATATTCAGTGCCTACATTTATTTAGTGTCTACTATGTAGCCAGTATTGTGCTAAGTGCTTTACAAGTATATTTTCATTTGATCTTAGCAACAACTTTAGGGAGGTGTATATAGTGTTATTCTGGTTTTACAATTGAGGAAACTAAGGCAGACAAAGAGACTTGTGCATGGGCACGAAGCTAGTAAGTGACTGAGGTCAGATTTGAATTGAGATGTTCCACACTGCAGGCTCTATACTCAATCCATTGTGCCACCAGCTACATTTTAAACTGTGTAGTTGCCCATTTTAGATGGAAAAGAAACATGGGGTTTATGGATTAGATTAGTCCCAACAAAATTGTCTATGAGGTTAATTTCTGTAGCATGAATCCTCTGTTCCTTACAGCAGAGACATTTTTTTCATAGCAGGTGAAGGCAGAAGGAAGATGAGCTTTGTAAACTATGAGTACAAAAGAAAGTAAAGAGGTAGGGGGGCCTTGTGGATTGTAGCTATGCCTCTACCTAGAGAATGTTCTTTGATATTTTCTAGCCTTTAACTGTGGTCACACAGCTCCTGGATGGTTTTTGTTTGGTTGGTTTGGTTTTGTCTAATAGCTAGAGTCAGTAGCCAATACATGATATAATTTTGCCTGAAAATTTCTTAACTTTCCAGTTGTATAGATTTTATTAAAGTGACCTAATATTTCCAAAAAGCAACTATTTAATGAGATAATCTTGCACGGTGGAATATCATGGTGTTTGAGAAATATGTAATTCGTAGACTGTATTTGAAGTTCAAGCTTTAATTGAAGAAATTAGTTTGGACCATTTTAGCATGTATTGCTTCTCATAAAGATTACTTGACCAAGACCCAGGGAACATTTATCACAAAAAGGAAAAAAAACATTAGATCATACAAAGTTATCTATTTCCAAATAAAAGCCTATAATGAGTCAACAAAAAAGCTAAAAGTCTAAATGGAAATGGGGTGGATTTTAGCAAAGTAATGGGCATACGTGTAGAGATTTTCCTATTGAATCTGTTTCTCCCGTGGTCTGTGTTTGACAGCTTTGTGGAGATCATATTTAGCTCCCTCCTCTGGCAAACTGTGAGAAAAATTACTTTGGATGCCAAAAGATTTTCACTTTTTTTTCACTTTTTGGTGACAGAATACTGAATGTCATATGCAGTGTCAAAGAAATTTGCATGAATAACATCAAGTCTAAAGTGTTTTTGTAGTATTGTAGGGTTTTTTAAAAAATATATAAGTGGACCCTAGAAAAAATGTTGCATAAACTAGAATTTCAGAAACTAGTCAGTATTTCTCTTCTGATGTAGACAAGAGTATTCAGCAGTTATGCTATGGATCCTTCGTCAGATCTGAATACAGAACTGACAGTATGTTTTTATTAAGGCTGAGAGTAGATAAAATTAATTTAGTTCTTGTTTTTAAAAATTGACCTTTTTTTTATCTTTTGACTTAGAAACTCAGCATTTTTAACTCCTGTCCCCAATTTTTTTTTCTTCTAGGTTTTACACTTCTAGACCTCACCGAACAGTTTTCCTCTCCTGCAGTTGCTCCACCAATACTTATTAAATTAGTGGAAGCTATCGAAAAGAAAGGTATGTGGTAGTATTGCATGCTGATTCTGTCTGATAGGCCCTTGGATCATTGGTCTTACTTTGTGAATTTCTTACTTGGTCTTGAGGGCAGTTCTAAAACTCAAATATCAGAAAATAGTTTTCATCTGATTTTTGAAATCAAATGAAGTTAGCCTCTAGTACTTCATCAGTTAAATCAGCTAACACATATTAAGTATCTGCTTGTACCTGCAGTTGGGCTTAAACCTGGGAGATATAAAGACAGAAATGGTGGTGCCCCTGGGTTTTCAAAGACTGTGCTAGTGGAGTTCAAGTTCTGGTGGGCCCTAGAAAATTGGAAAAATTTTCATGTATCTTTTGTAAAAGACCCAGCCTAGCTAAGCATAGATAAACTCATCAGCAGAGGGTCGGTTAACCTGGTGATCAGTTTTTTTGGACACTACAATTTAAGAAATTGTAAGGGACTCCCTTCTAAGTCATTATAGGTAGATTAAGTCAGTGGAGGGAGCTCCAACACCAGCGATGTCATAGATCTTTTGAAGTATTGGAGACAATTACTAAATAATAGCTTCAGCTTGCACTATACATAGGAACAGAATAACTTGTGCCTACACAGTAGTTCACAAATCTGTGCCATTCTAAAGGTTTATTGCCGGATTGGACCATTACAGCATTTTAAGACATATAGAATAAGTACCTTTTCTAGAATTTAAAAATAGAAATTAATGGGACATGGGAGTGCCTAATCAACAAATACTTATTAAGCATTTATTATGTGCCAGACACTGTAAATATAGATATAAACAGAAAAACATCTCTGCTCTCAAGGAACTTACATTCTGATGGGGGAGACAGTGCATAAAAAGAAGCTTAAAATTTGAAGACTGGGGTATAGGAGCCACATAAAGGGAGTACAGCTCAGGGAGGAGTGAGGTAGAGAGGGATTGAGTGCCATCCTGGGAGGAGCTGTTCTATCAGAGAGAGAAGCAAGGGGCAAACATTCAATGTGTGATTTCCAGGACTGGGGTGAGACTTTTTGATGAAGAGTTTGGAGTATGACAGAAGGGCAGACTGTGGTTTATGAGTTCTCCAAGACAGTTTTTTTGTTTTTTTTACCAACACAAACTGTTTTTTGTGTGTGGTTTTAGGCCTGGAATGTCCAACTTTGTACAGAACCCAGAGCTCAAGCAGTTTAGCTGAACTCCGGCAGCTTCTTGATTGTGGTAAGTATCTTGGGTCTATGAAGATATATAACACAAAGGACATTCCTTTATTCCTTTTTTTTAATTTTTAAAATATAAACTTAACTAATTTAAATTTAATAATTTTCTCCTCAATTACATGTAAAACTAATTTTTAACATTCTTTTTTTTAAAATTTTGAGTTCTAAATTTTCTCCCTCCCTCCTTTTCCTCTGTGCTGTCAGGAGATGAACTAGATAATTTTAAGCTGTCTTCTAGTACGAGTAAGAGTAAGGCTTACTCCAAGTTCAGTTTCTATTTTGTGTTGTGCATCATCTGAAATAGGTTAAGAAATGTCTTTTGCAACAGTATGGCAGAAGCTAGGTACAGACCAACATCTCATACTGTACACCAAAATAAGGTCAAGATGGGTACATGATTTAAACATGAAGTTAGTAATTCAACTCATTGTTACTAGTCATGTCTAGCTAAGAAAGGGAATTGGTGCTGAAAAACTCCATGTCTTCCCACTTCCACCTACTCCTTTTTAATCAATCAATCAATTAATTAATTTATTTTTGACTAGGGAACCAGGGTTAAGTGACTTGCCCAGGGTCACACAGCTAAGGTCAGATTTGAACTCAGGTTCTCCTGACTCCAGGGCCCAACACTCTGTCTTCTGTGCCACCTAGATGCCCCCAGTCACCTACTTCTAAATCAGATAGGTAGGTTTAGCATAGTGGATAGAGAGGACTGGATTTAGAATCAAGAGGGCCTGCATTCAGATTTGGCCTCAGGTTTGTAGCCACAGGTTGAGTTACTGAGTTCTGTCATCTTCAGACAGTTCTTATGCTTAATTGATCATATTGGCTCTTTGTCGGAAACCACGGGTCCTCACCATGCTGATACATGCCATTATAGAGCAGTTACTTGTGTGTGCGCTACTTCTTTTGTGAGCATCTGTCCTATTCTGTATTCTATTCTAACATTAATCTACTTAGTAGTATTTATCTTTAACTTCTAATCAATTTAGAGTTTGACTGGTTTTAGGGTTTATTTTCACTTTTTGTATAGGCAGAAGTATTAGTAGCTAATATAATAACCATAACAGACCTTCTGCCACATCAACTCAGAACACTCATTAATTCATTCATCAGACATTTACCTAGGCCTTGGGGGAAAAATATGCAATTTAGGTAAGCCATGTTGGTTGCCCTCACAAAAGGACTGAGGTGGAGATAAGCTAGAAACTCATCAAATTTAACATCTTATGACATGGAGAAGGGTAAAAAAGTACCATGTGTGATCTAGGGCTATTATTGTCTGGGTAGAAGTCTCCATGGAGGAGATGGACTTTGAATTGAATTTTAAGAGATAAGTAAGCACAAAGCAGGAAGGAGGGCATCCTGAGCACAGGCAAGCAGCATGAGCAAAGCACAGGGACCAGGTAGGGGTGGGAAGTGCGCAGTGTTGTCAGATTTGCTTGTGGGGTTCACTGATTGTAAGTGGAATGAGATAAGGCTTGTCACATAGAGGAGGACCCGAATGTTAGTCAAAGGAATTTGAGTTTTATTTTGGAAACACATTGAGGGAATCATTACAGGCTTCTGAGCGGAGAACTGACTTGAGCAGGTGTGGGTATGAAGAAGGCAGTGAGGCCATATGGAAAAGGTCTTCTTGGAGGGAGGAATTTAACAAAGCCACACAGAAGACCTGTGTCTTCTAGTACAGGCAGAAGGTAATAAGGCCCCGAGAGAGTGGGAATAGGGAGGAGGGGACAGTAGAGGAAGTGGAACCAGCTTCATTTAGAAGATGATTGGATGAGAGAGAGCTGGCAAGTTAATTATCATAAAGCCATAAAAATAGATTTAGTAAGTTGCTGTTTTTATGATGGCTTTCTCCTGTTATCTGTCTTCCAAACTGCCAGCTCTGCATTTCAGAATCACCAAGGCTATATAAGCAACAAGCAACATGCATAATCACTATTACAGTAACATTTTATTTTTCTTTAAGATTTAATAATAAATATTGTCCAGGTGCGCCTGTGTACACCTGTGTATGGCTTTTTTTTTGGTTTGTTTTTTTTTTTACTTTATTTAACAAGCCTATTTATTTCCATAAGTAGTTGTCACAATATAAATCCAGAATAGAAGTATTTTTGGCTTTTAAAAAAAGTTTCTCTTTCCAAAAATACATTTTCAGGTTAAAATTCAATACTTGGAATGAAGGTGCCTAGTAATAGAACTACGTGATATTGGTCAATTTGAAATATCTTGACTATTAAAGAAATTTTCTGATGGATTTAAAGAGTATCAGTTATGTTTATCTTAAGTGGATTCATATGATTGGGAGAAAAGGGACTCTTCGTGTAGCAGCTTTTTATCCGGAATCTATCCTGTACAAAGCACAAACATGCCTTGCTTTTTATTTTGCTGTTTGAAAAAAATAGGGAAAATGGGTGAATTGTGTGAATAATGGTCTATATTCTTTTTCCTCCTTTTTTTAGTCAGAGGGTCTAAGATAGAAAAGGAGGCTTTTCTTTTTTTAAATGCTTTTACAGAAATCTAGTTTTTCTCAAGGGGGCAGCTAGCTGGTGCAGTGGCTAAGAGCACCAGCGCAGGAGTCAGGAGGACCTGAGTTCAAATCTCACCTCAGACACTTGACACTCACTAGCTGTGTGACCTTGGGCAAGTCACTTAACCCAATAGCCTCATCCTGGGGTCATCTCCAGTCTTCCTGATGGATATCTGGTTACTGGATTCAGATGGCTCTGGAGGAGAAGTGAGGCTGGTGACCTGCACAGTCCTCCCTCACTCAAAACAAAGTCAAGTGCAAGTCATGTCTATTTCTCTGATGGCATGGTCTTCTTCGGCAGTGAAGGACGAACACAGTAACATAGTTTTTCCCAAGATAACATCTTATTTCATCTTTGTTTGTTCTTACTGATCATCCAATAATGTAGGTATCATCAAGGATAATAGAATTGTCAGGTTGTAGATTTATGACTGAATGGGACAGCAGAAGCTGCCTGGTCTACACCAGGGTTCTGTGCTTTCTCCATTTTGCAGATGAGGAAACTGAGGTACAAGGAAATTGTGATGGGTAGCAACTTTTGATAAGTCCTTTTTAAGCCCTCTGGTTCTTCCCCAAACTCCCAGGGAATAGCAGAGGAAAAGAAGGGGCCTAGAATTAGAAAGTATCCCATGCAAGAGAAAAGTGCCTAGAACAAAGTGTAGAATCAGAGAAACTGAAATCAAAGCCTGATTATGCCTCTTAGTCCTACAGAGAACTTGGACAAATTGACTCATTTTCAATTTCAGTTAAATCACTTCTCAGCCTTAGTTTCCTCATGTGTAAAATGAGTAACCTTTAAAGCTCATTTTCACCTCTGTCCTGTGAATTATTTATGATCACATGACCCAGGGAAGGACCTCTTGAGTAGTCAGGGAGAAATGATGCTGTTATGTTTATGTAGGTAATTGGAAGTCAGAAAGATTGTGGCTAAAAGACCACCAGTCTTGTTCTTTCTCCGCCAGAGAAACTTAGGAAAGGGTCAGGGAAAGATTTGTTTCTTAGGCTAGGCAATTAACATAGAGTTTCATGTTTTAGAGAGGAACTTTGTTAAATAGTGTAAAGGTCAGAGGAAATGCAGACATCAGAGACTCATGATGAGTCTGTGAAACACTGTGAAATGGTGGTTAGATCTTAAGGTAGACCGTGTCTAGAAGTGAACCAGGTTAGCAGTAAATACCTTCATGCCATGTTATTGACATGAGAAACCAGAGTTTGTATTGTGAGATTAAATTGGTGACCTCCTTGAGAGCCCTGTGAAGCACCAATAGAAAGAAACCAGTTTGGGTCTCCTCTTTACTCTTCTTATGGAATGAGGGGAAGGATGCAACAATCTCCTGATGTTCTGGAGATTCTTTGTTGGGATGCTGATCCATGGTGGTCCATTCATTATAGCCAGAGAGAAGGCTACTTCAGTCCAGACTTGTGATCAAAACACCTGAGCCAGGGTTTCAGCACATTTTCTCTTTCATGAAGATGTGTGTGATCCAGATTTGGGGAAGAGCCATTTAATCAAAATTTGGGAGAGTGTGGCTATGCATCTAGCTTGTGAATTGCCATATGCTCATCTAAGGTTTTATACTGTGGTGTGTGTGTGTGTGTGTGTGTGTGTGTGTGTGTGTGTGTGTGTATTTAATTGAAGATAATTTGCATCTTTAAAAAAATCTAGAAATCAATGAGTATAATAGTTGAGAGACATAATTAGTGAACTATAATAAGATGAATTTAGGGAACAAAAGAAACAAAATGTTTTCAAGTCTGTCAATTACTTAAGTTTTGGGACTTTATGTCTCAAGTAATTGTGGGACAGAGTGTTTAACACTTGTATCACAGATAAGTCTCAAGGGAAGTAGTGCTTTTGAAAAGCACACACATATATTAAAGGAATAACAATGCTGATTTTAAAGAACAGCTAAATACGTACTAAATATATGTCCTAGAGAATGAACTTTGGGCCTTAAACCTTGCTATTCAAATTAGCTTATTTCTTATCGGCCTCGTCTTTTACCTGCGTGGTTCCCCTGTCATTCCCAGAGTTAGCTTTTTACATACAGAGAAGCTTCTGTGTATTCAAGTTGTATTCAGATATGGGAAATACATTTGGAATTCTCAATTCAGTGTCTTCTAGATAATTTATGTGGCAAATGCAAGACTTTTCTACAAAGGGAAGCACCTAATTATGCAAATCATAAAATTAATAGTAGTAATCTGTTAGGCAAATAAACAGGCTTATTTAAATATACAGGAGATCAGAAACATGCTAACAAGTACCCGTGTGTAGGGACATTGGGCAAGCATGTACATATTTATTAATAGACTGATGGCATTAAAAAATGTCAAGTAAGTGCCGTAATATCAAATTCTTAATATAAAAAGACAGGATATAGTGAAAGAATCATTAAATAATTTTGCTAACTCATTTGAGAATCTAAACTTAATTTTGTACAAATGTGAACTCCTCCAAGACGGGACACAAAACGTTTTTGTATTTCCCTGCACATAGTAGGTGCTTCAAAAAGACAAAACTTGAAAAAAAAATTAGACGGTACTTTTAATGACTCAGATTTTCTCTCTGCAGCAGATATCTATTTTTACCACCGATATTCTTCTAGTTGTGCATTATATAATTGGAAATCATGGCGTACCATAGTCTGACAAATTAAAGCTAGTGGTCAATCAAGGGACAACAAGGAGACACATGAAAAGCATATATAGGCTTAAGTATGTTACTAGTTAAGAATCGTACACCAAGAGCCATGTAAAAGATCATCCAAAAGATGCACGACTGAAAGAGGAGGTAGCTAGTCTCCTAGTCATAATTGTAGCTTAGCTTTGTGTGACAACTTAGAGTTTTGCAAGATGCTTTATAAGTATCTCATGCAAATATAGATATACATAGATAGAGATGTTAGTCATATAACATCTCTGAGCCTCAGTTTCCCATCCCATTCCCAATTATGTTAAATATTTAACATACTGGCCCATACATCTTTTAGCTAGTATTAGCTAGTTCCCATTAGTGTGAATAATGAATCCTATAAAGTGATCACATTATTTGAATTCATGCTGCACGTTTCCATCAGTTATCCTATTTTTCACAATCATTAACTTCAGATAGTACGAATTAGAATACATATATCCACTTCATTTTTTTTTCATTATCCAGGACCAAACTGAAATGTCAGAGGTGGAATTAGAAACCGAGCCTTTTTGACTCCATCAAGTACAAGAGTCCATCTATTATACCATACTGTCTTCTATAGTAGGTGGTGACAGATGAACTATTTCTTCATTCCATTGGTACCCGTTTAACAAGAAAAGATCTGGGGAAAGGCCCTTAGCACATTGGTTGACTCTCTGGTAAAGGATTTACAGGAGGACACCACAAAGTTGCAAAAGACCAGAAGGTGTGGATGGGTGGCAGTTAGCAATGTTAGATGAAGTATAATTTTGTCTTGGTGAGATCACAGTATGCCTTATTTGAAGATTGTCATTGAAGAGTCGCTTGTCTGATATCTTAGTCTCAAGTCCAGGGTTTGACATTTGAAATTCTAAAGTCATAACTTTAAAAGTCTACAGTGAACCTTATGCCTGCTTTTTTGTGGATAGGGTAGACAGTAGCTTCTCTAAGAATCCCTGGTTCCTTAGATTAAGTGATTGAGAACCACACAAAACCTCATGGTGTCCCATTCCTCTCTAAGAATTTAGAATGGGCTTTGCTGGTGAGCTTTAGAAGAGTCAGTTTTCAGTAGGTCTCCCTGTCCTCCAGCCCCCATTTTGTATGGGACTTCTTTGTGTTTGAAGAGATGCTGCTGTTGTTCCTTTCTGTGTTTCTTTAGGGCCAGCCAAGTCCAATGTGTGACCCATAGACCTTTCCACATAGAGTACAAATGTAATCTGTGGTTAGTTGTTCTTGGTAGGGCTTAAAGTGGTTTGAGGCACTACCTCACAGACTGCAATGTTTTGCTTACCTCCCATTGCTTCAGACCAGTTGGATCTGTCTTGGTACTTTTTGGTTGTGTCTGTCTTCTTATACTACTTTTTACTTACAAGCGTCATAACCTTGTAGAATGCGGTTTGCTGGGGAGGTGAACTGGGCGTAAGGTGAGGGATTTTCAGGACACCATTTCTATTTTATGTTCAATCTTGGAGGGATTCCAAACTTTCTTGGATATTTATTGCCTATTATTCCAATCATTCAGGCTCAAGATAGCAGCACCATTTTTGATTCTTCCCTCAGACACCTCATCTCTTATATCCATGTAGTCACCAGCTCCTCTGTAATGTCTTACCTTTGCCCTTTCCTCCTGCTGTCACCCCAATCCACATCATCTTGCCACCATCTTGGTTGCTGCCATCTTACACATTGATTCTACATACCAGTGCCAGATTAACCTTCTCAAAAGACTACTTTGTTTCTTAGAGATCTAGCAAGACTTCCCATTGTCTACAGGAAAAGTCCATAATTATTAAGCCCCTATAAAATGTCTAGCTGCATACCCTCACCACATTGTTGACAAACTTTTATCACCAGCCAAAGCAGGCTGTTTATTTATTATGACTGTGCCATCCTATTTGTTATACCCCCTTCAAACACCATGTCCATTCCTGCTTTTAACTTTACTCACAATATTCTTCCTGCCTGAACTATCTTCTCTCACCACCTCCTCTTGCGTAAATCTCAAGCTCCCCTTCCTCCAACGAACCTTTCTCATCTGACTCCAGCCTTAGTGGCCTGTCCCTGAATTCCTTGTCTTCGCTGTTTATAAGGATTTGCAGTTGAATTATTGCCATGTCATTCTAACCTGCTTCAGATGTCTCCTTCCTCAAATTTATTCTTCTCCCTGATACCAGAGTGAACGTCTTAAAGCACAGGTCTGTGTCACTCCCTCATTCAGTAAACCCTAATTGTTCCCTATTATTTCTCGGATGAAAGGCTATAATTTAACTTTCCAATTTTATTATCTATTACTCCCTCTCCATTTCCTTCAAAGTTCAACTCAGATGCATTCTGCTTCCCCCTAACTTAGGTCCTATGCCTCACTCCCAAAATCAGTTTACGTATATTTTCCATGTACTTGTTAAATATGTATAGGTAGTCTCCCCACAAAAGATTAAGGATTGTATAATTTTTCTCTTTTGATTCCTGTCTCTGACACATAGTAAATGCTTAATATATACTTACTGTTGATTGTAATTGCATTTATCATTTTATGTACGTGTTTGGTTTACGTAACTGGATATCAACTTCATGAAGGTGAGATTTTATCTGCCTCTGGTGTCTTGCATGGATTTGATTCTGATACTTTGTTAAGAACCAGTTGGGAATAAGTTGCCATAGTATTGCTTAGCTCTTTTCTCAGGCACTGGAACAGTAATTCTAGCAGTTGCTTTGGGTGGCTCTCTAAACAGTCACATTGTTATTACCGTGCATATAATAGATGTTTCATAAACCTTTGTTTATGAAGGAAATATTGGAAGGAAAATAGATATATTTTTTTGTGAACTGATACATTGATGTCCTGATGATTAAGAGTTGCTGGAATTCTGTCATGTAATGTAAGTTTTTCCAAAAAATTAAAGATAAATTTGTTGATTTGTAGGGTTCAAACAGTATATTTGTGACTGCAGCAATTTGAAACATTGAGGTAATGTAGATGTGATATATAAGAACCATCTTCCTTCATTTGACCACTCATTATCACAACATTTTGGTTTGCGGCTTAGGAAGCAGGTATTTTTAATGGCTACAGATACGTTAAAATTCGTAACACCGAAAATGTATTGCTTCTTATTTTCCAGATGCCTCTTCTGTGGACTTTGATGTGATTGATATACAGGTCCTATCAGACACTTTGAAGAGATATCTCCTGGACCTGCCAAATCCTGTCATTCCAGGGGCAATTTACAGTGAAATGATTTCTGTAGCACAAGGTTGGTTTTCCTTTTTTAGACAATTCAGTTAAACATACATTTAGAGATCTCAAAAATTAATTAAATGTTGTTTATAGAGCCAGCTTTCTTTTTTGATTACACTTTGTTTGAACTTCCATACTGTGCTTCAGCCCAGTGAAGCTACATCTTCCACCTCTACCTTTGTGTAAGCTCTCTGTCCCCTTTGCCTGGAACACTCTCTCTATTTACCTGACTCTTGGAGCCTATGGTTCTCCTCAAAGTTCAAATGCTCCCTTCCTCCTTCAGGAAACCTTTCCTTATTTCCTAGGTGTTCTCTCCTCACCAGTCCACCCTGAAAATCACATAGTATTTATGTTACGTATATAATATTTATTATCTGTGGGATCTGCCATTCTTTGGTCATGTCTGATTCTTTGTGACCCCATGGATGCTGAATGTGGAGTTTTCTTGGTAAAGATACTGGAGTGGTTTACCATTTCCTTCTCCAGTGGATTAACGCAAATAGGGGTTAAGTGACTTGCCCAGGGACAACCAAGTAGTAAGCGTCTGAGGTCAAATTTGAACTCAGATCTTCCTGACTCCAGGCACAGTGCTCTTTTCATTGAGCCATCCAGCTTCCTCCTGTAGCCCTAAGTGCTTTACACACAGTAGCTTAATAAACTCTTCTTTCTGAATAAGAAAATATTAATATTAAACTGACAACACAAAACTGTATTGTCTATTGTACCCTAGTCACAAAGGCATCATATAGATATTTACCCAGAAGGATGTGTCCACATGTTGAAATGGCTAATTGTTAACCTTTTATCAGTATTGGCAAAGTTCACTGTCAGCAGAGGACACTGTGTTCAGAGGTTCATTGGTAGTTTCAAAGAATTGGGACGACTGGTGAATGAATGTGCCCATTTCCCTTTTTTTTCCTTTCTGGGTGATCATTAGGGTGTATGTTCACAAAAGATGAATGTTAGCTAGGAGCTAATGCTCTTGTCACGTGCTCTTTGGGACAGGATATCGTGGTTAGTAACCTTAAAAGTCAGAACCTGTGTCACTTATCTGGTATATCTCCAAATTAGCCAATCACCCACCAGTGAACACTCAGTTGTGGCTTGTGCCAAGTATCTCTTAGATTTCCATTTGGCTTAAGATTTTCCCTTGTCACAGAAACACTTTTTCTAATGAGAAGAACAAATGCCCTACTCCTCATGAAAATTGGCGTTACCTTTGCTCTAATTAGTACTTTTTGTGGAGTTGTGAGAAATAGTGGAAACGGTTGCTGGCCGCTTATTGGCTGATTTCTGAAGCAGTTTCTGTTTCTCCTTGTAGAACTACCGAGCACAGAAGAGAATGTCCAGACGTTAAAGAAGCTCATGAGGACTCCTCACATACCCTATCAGCATGGGCTCACACTTCAGTATTTGCTCAAACATCTCTTCAGACTCTGCCAGGCCTCCAGCAAAAATCTTTTGAATGCGAGATCTCTCTCTGAAATTTTCAGCCCTCTGCTCTTCAGATCTTCAGTCGCAGGGTAAGTGTTTGGGTGGGAAAATGTTGGTCATACATTTGAGAAAGTGGTCCTACAGCTTCAGTTTAGTGGGGTGGGGGGGTGCTACATATACTTTAAAAAGACTGGCCCATTAATGGCTTCTGCATGTTTGTTTCTCCTCTTTATAGAGAAAGATGTATGTTTCCTAATTTTTTTTAAAGCAAAAGATTTCTAATAAGAACCTTTGGTTTCTGCAGCTCTGAGAATGCTGAAAACCTCATAAAAACAATAGAACTTTTGATCTCAAGTGAATGGAATGAGCGACAGCCTGCACCAGGTCAGCCCCACCTTATTTTGTTTTTTATTTTCTTAGAGTTTAAGGAAGCTCCTCTTGCCTTATCCTCTTCCTTTTTATCAACAGTTATTAACCTCTTGTAGAATTTGGTTTCATTTAAAAAGCATATTAATTTAGTGATAAACATTGAGCTGAGAGTCGGTTTGTGATGTACATGTTCGCTGGTATCTACACTTCAGGATTTAAATGAGAGTGTAGAGGTCCTTGCTTCCTTTCCTTCTTCCACAGGTACTTGAACAGGGTTGGTTTCAGTAGTGGACACTCTTACTTTTCTTTCTAATACTTATAAAGTAGGGAACTTATAGTTACTCTATAATTTGAAGTATTTTGCAATGTAGGTTTTGGAAGTCAGTATGCTGAGAGAGATGTCTTGTCAAAAAAACAAAACAAAGCACATTTTCAATAATGCAAGCCAAGGAAAGCCTGAATCTTCACTGCAGCAGATTGTGGCCAGCCAGATACTTCTTTGAAAGCAGGCTGATCCATGTTCCATCAGCTTCTGAGCAGAGCGGGAAACAGACTCATGTGGTACTTTCATTTGAAATCCTAGGTCTTTCCTCCTGGGAGATAGCCTCTCTCTCACGACCCTACTGACTGATTTGGGAATGGATTAGGAGTATTGATGAGAAGTAAATACTGGGTTTTTATATTATGCGCTATGTGTTGTAGGTGAAAGAAGGAAAATCCCCTAGAACTTGATTTCAAGACCCTGTGTATATATTCAGATACAGATATTTACCCTTTTTTTAAAATTAGTGTATCATACCAGTGCTATACTGCTATGTACCAAAACGTACCAAGGGTTACACAGAGTCCGGTTAGTTAGAATGGACCTGGTAAGGAAGGGTCAAGTTAAGTAAAATTTAGGGACAACTAGGAACTTGTGTTTCGCTAATTGTAATTTATGTTGAGAATTAAAAATTAGAAACTTGTCCTAAAAGCTAGGAGTACACCATTAGAAGGTGTTTCATACCTACCACTTAGCCTCTTGGCCTCAGTTTACTCACTTATGAAATGGCTATAGTAATACCACCTTTACAAGGTTGTTTTGAGGGTCAAATGAAATGGTGCCGTTCAGATTTTAAAACACTGTATAAATGCTGGCTATTGAGAGGCAATGGAATATGGTGGTAAAAGCTGAACCTTTGCCTCATTTATAAATTGAGAGGGTTGAACTCGGTGGCCTCTATGGTCCTTTCTACCTTCTAAATCTGTTCCACAGTAATGTGGCAATTTCACTTTCATTATTAAAAAATAGGTAGATCATATGTTCCACTATTTATTGTGTAATATTAATATTGTGCCCCTCTATGAGGGGTATCCTTATACACAGATCCAGTGCCTGTCTATGCAGAATTAGCTGGACTGGATTTATATTTGGGTCTATGAATTTATCATGTGGTATTTATGGGAGAGGTCCTAGCACATAGGAAGAGTTAGGTTGCTCTGTGTAAATTGAATAATTTCTTTAAATAAGTTTAATCCCTAATTTAAACCAAACACAGCAATTAAATTGTGCCTATATTCGTAATACATATTTAAAGCTTCTTTATGAAAAAGGTATGTACCTGTACTTAGCATTAGGTGAAGAAATATACAGTAGAATTAGCTCAGTCATTTATGTGAAAGAGTAATAAATAAAACCATTTATGTTGACTAGAATATCACAGGAAGGCCAATCCTTAAACTGACAGGTATTGGAGCAGGCTTTCCAGAATGCTCCAAACAAGAAACTCTCAAAGACTAGCTTCTAGAGGGCTCCCCATCCCCCTTGACCAAGCTGGAAATGTGACAGGAGTATTGAAATGAAGTAAATGCTGGACTTTTATACATATAGTGTACATGCTGCGGGTGTAAGAACAAAAAACAAACCCAAACATTATATTCTGAGGCCCTGGAAGTGTATTCATGTACAGAAATTTACCTACCTAGCACTGTTATTGGGGAGTATGAGTATTGGGGAATACTCTCACATGTTATGTAGTAGAGGTGTGCAAACAGTTTCTGAGATTGGTTGGCTGTACACACTGCCCATGTAGGGAAAGGATGGGCCTCTCTTTTGAGACTATGACCAGATCATAAAAGATTGACTGCTGCTCGACCAACATGGCTTTGGTCCATGGTTGGAAGTAGGATAAAGTGGTTGGTTCCAGCTGTTTGGGAGTGTAGTGTAGTCGTAAAGACTAGTCCAGAAAATATATGAAAGCTAGCAAATGATACAAAATAGTTCATAATTAGGGGATAAACTGTATGGAACAGGTGCTAAGCTCTGTAGGAAATCAGAGATGAGGGAGACCAGTGAGGAGTGCATTTAGCTGGGCCTTGAAGCTTGGCATAGGATTTTGTTAAGGCCAAGTGGACAGAATTATCGAAAAGTTCTGAGATGTTAAAGAGTCAATGTGAAAAAAATCATCAACCTTTCAGTACTTTTACTCTGGCAAAAATACACTCCCCGTCATGATGCTGGTAACCGATAAAAATATTTTCTTAGGTCAGTGAAGTAAAATAGTTAGCAGTATTGTTTCTTACATTAGGGGATAAAAAAAAAAAGAAACCTGTTATTTCCTTATTTGAAACGTGTTGTGGTCTTCGAAATGTTAGCACTGAAAGAGACCGTCTAATTCAGTCCCTTTGTTTCTATGGTGACATACCCAAAACCATTCAGTAGAGGTGGGACTAAATCTCTTGTGTCCTTCTTCCTTGTCCCCATGCTTGTCCTTTCCCACTCTCACCCTTAGTCTAGACTTAGACTCCATTATCTCATACTTCTGTTACTCAGGTATAGCTTTAGGAGATCTGTTAAATCTCACTGAAATCTATCCTGCAAAATTCTGCCAACCAAAACTTCTTTAAATACTGTTTGTATCATGTTGCTCTCCTTATTTGAGGATCTGAAATAGGTGCAGATTTCTTAGCCTGATTTTAAAAACCATCGTCCTAACTACCCAAATCATCCTTGTCTCCAATCATGTAAATATGACATTTATTACTATTGCCACTAACATTCATGGTGCTTTACTACATGCAGAACACTTCATGTTCATCATCATGTAGTGTGAAATAGTGGGAAGAGCATCAGATGTGGAACTCAGGAGATTAAACAAATCACATAGCTTTGGGGGGCATTGGTTTGCTCAATTGTAAAACAAAGGGGGTGAACTTAGATGGCACAGAAAGCCTTTTCCATCTCCCAAAGTATGGCCTAGATCCTTGATTCTCCTAGCAATCTGGTGAAATATTATTACATGCCTATTTTTTTGTTTTTGTTCAGTTGTGTCCAACTCTTCATGATCCCATTTGGGGTTTTCTTGGCAGACATGTGGAATGCTTTGCTATTTCTTTATCTAGTTCATTTGACACATGAGGAAACTGAGGCAAACAGGGTTAAGTTACTTGCCCAGGGTCACACAGATAGTAAGTACCTGAGGCCAGATTTGAACTCAGGAAGGTGAGTCTTCTTGACTCCAGACTGAGTATTCTATCCATTGCATCACCTAACCGCTCACATCCCAGTTGTACAAAAGAGTAAACTGTCTCAGTTTCCCTAACTGTAAAGTAGAGATAATAAGAGGTTGTTGGAAGGTCAGATGAGATAATATTTGTAAAGTGCGTTTAGGGTTAGGGTTAGCAAGGCATCTGGCATATGTAATAGAAGCCATAAAAATGCTTATTCCGTTCTCTTTCCTCCTCCATTCATCCAGCCCCTCCACCCCGCTCCCATCCCATGGGATCACAGGATCTCCAGGATTACATCTTACATTGCTTTTTTACCTTTCCCGGTGTGCTGTATGTTGCTTGTTGGGGGTTGATAAACTGTGGCCTCCTCTTCTCTCGTTGGAAAGCCCCCAGCATTCTTTTCTAACACTCCTGGATTGGTGTGTTCATTTGAAGTAATTAGTTTAACCTCTTTATAACCACAGTTTCCTAAAGCTTAGTTTTTCGCAGTATTTCTGTGGCTTAGAATGGGACTTGTCATAAGGATTTTGACAAATGTTCCTGGTATAGTCACAGATACTAAAGTGGAATAATTGGAGTATAAAGTTGTACCTTTAAGTCAGATGAGGAAATTTTAAAATTGTCCTTGCCTCCCACCCTCTCCCTCACCCCCCACTTGCAACTGCCAATATAATACAGTATATTCAAGTTGAACCTGATGTATAAATCTTCTGAAGTGCTCTGGGTTTGGTTTTCAAGCAAGCCCTAGAGCAGAGGGAAGAGCTTTTCCTGTTCCCTAATGCTCTGTGGGATCTAAGCTTTGATATTCCATGGGAGGGCTGACTGGTTTCAAAGGGAAGAAATGGACATTTTAAAAAAATCTGTGTTCTGGTTGGTCAGCAGGAAAGAACAGAGAGGAAGGCCCTGCCATGTTCTGCCTCGTCCTGACCAGGGAGAATAGTGATGTGTGCATCTTAGCAAACACTCTTTCTCTCCCTCTTTTTCTTCTTCTCCTTTCTCCCCACTCCTCCTCCTTTTTACTCTCTTTCTCAGACTTACTGCTATGTTTTACTTTTGGTTTGCCTGTGCAGGCTTTTCCTCTTCTCTGAAAGTGACAGGAGTTAAAGGAAAGTGGCCCAGGAGGGAGGAGTCATCATTGTCCATCAGGTGACAGGCAAACTGGTTTTTTTTCCTGTGACCCAATGAGTAATAATCTCTGTGGAAAGGGAAGAACTTTTAATTTGATAGTTCTTAAGTCTAGTTCTTATGCAAATAGATATCTGCCTGCATTTATGACTACAGCTTGTGAACTAAGGGCATGCTCCAGCTCCCTTTGAGGGGAGGGGCAGTGGGAAATGAATCCTGAACATGGAGTTTTGTTGGCCATGGTTCACGTTCTGGCCCTGCTCTTTACCACTTAGGTAACCTTGAGGGAGTCACTCATTTCTCTGATGCGGGGACTAGAATGGCTCCCCTTCTATTTCATTCATCCTCAGACCTTTTTGCTTCTTTCTTGTGGGTACAAATAGATAGAAGGGGCTAGGAATTCCCCCTTTGGCCGACTTGGAGGAAGGGGGAAGCAGGACAGAGGCAATAGACTTGGGCAGAGAGGCAAGCAGCACAGCAGATGAGAGGGCTGGTTTGGGGAAGACCTGAGCTCAAATACAGCCTTAGACACTTAATAATTGCGTGACCCTGGTAGAGTCACTCAACTCTGTTTCCTCACTTGTAAAATGAGGATATTAATGGCACTTATCTCCTGGTTGTTTGAAAGATAAAAGGAGATGACATTTCTAGTGCTCTTTGAAATCCTGAAAGTGCTATTTAAGTGCTGGAATTATCATTAGCATTTGTTAAGCATTGATCATAAAAAGGGACAAGTTTATGTCATAAAAGAACTTTCAGTTCACAGCAGTTATCCGAAGGTGTTGTGAGATTTAAAGGATTAAAAATTTTGGCATTATACATAAGCATTTTTTTTTTTAAGTTTGGGGTTTACCTATTTGCCATCTTTCATGTTTGGTTCTAAAACATTTTTGAAAATTTATGTAAAATAATAGTTATTCCATTGCTTATTGGTTACAAACAAATTTTTAATGGTGTTCTAAGATTCAGAGAAGCTGGGTGATTTTCATCTTGACTGTGCCAGCCAAGGAAGTGCATCGGGGATGACATTTGGGGTTTGCCGCTTGAACTAGCCCTTGTAAAGTATTTGGGAGACGAAGTTTGACATACATTTAATTTTTTTAAGACCTCACATGTGAGCAAGTTTTATGAATATGTTAAGTTTTATCAAGGTAACTATGTCTTTTGGGCCCCATATACTAGTAAAAAATAAGAAAATATATTTTTTGGCTTAGGAAATGTTCGTCGGCATTTTGTTGGTTGTTAGATAATCACTCTATGGAGCTCGTGTTCACTGTTTGATCCTAAACGAATTCTCATAGTGAGTCACATTGAGTTAAGTAAACTCTTAGTTTAGTTGAAAATTCAACTTAATTTGGGTGGCCGAGGAGATCAAGGTTGCCACTTTCTTTCAGGAAACTGTTACATACCTTCTCTGTTTTGCCAGCAGAGGGTGCCCTTTTTTAAGCTATTATGAATGTAGCCCTTTTTTTCCCCAATAGTATTATCAAAGAGAAGGATGCACTGAGAAGTGATTTATCCCATATTTTCAGCAATATCATAGCATCTGCATGAATAACAGACTTTGTGAAGAGTTTGGAAGATTCTGAAGCATGAAGATTGTTTAAGCAAAGTATTTCCAAATATGTATTGTAAGACTTTTCTCTCTCAGTAACTGGGAAGAGATCCTCTCTGGTGGATAATTTGATTTTGAAACATAATCAATATCTTGGTTGATTTGGAAAGCAGTTGAATCGTGTAAATTTTTCATTTGATTGAAGTGATAATTCTTTAGGTGTGATAACTCTTGTGAGTAGTTATGCTAAGAAAAGAAGTTTCTAAGGGAATGAGCAGTAGAAAAACAAATGGCTTCTCTCAGTGCAACAGTGTCTGAGCCGGCTACATGCTAACCCTGCAAAGTAGCTGGCAAATATTAAGTTATTAATCTGTGGCTTTTTGCTGGAAAAGTTGGATTTTTATGGGTTAGTCCACGAAGGGATGCTTTCTGAGTCATTCTTGAATGTCAGAACATTTGAACTGTTTGGTCAGAGCGCTGTCTTCATTATGAGAGTAATCCTAAAGCAGGTTTTTTGTTTGAATCTATTAATTCTATATCAGGACATGGCTGTTTCTGTTCCTTGCACTGATCACTCAGTGGAATGCTGGATTGCTTTCCAAGGGTGAAGTCTAATGAGTATTGGGAACACCCTTTAGCTTCAAAGGGAGTCAAGAGGTGATGACTGTTATTACAATAAGCACAGAATAGAAAGCAGAAAAGCATGAGATGGATGTAGGTTTTAGCTTCTTTGCATGTGGCTAAGAATACTTGACGATAATTTCTCTTGTAGCTTGGTTTTGACTGCCCCCTCCCTTTTGTGTGGAGAAAGGAGGTGGTATAGATTCTCTTACTACACTCACAACATCTGTAGAGGTGTTCACACTGATATACTTGTGATACCTTTCGGCAGTTAGGTGAATGTGCCTCACGTTAACAGCATAGCCTAGACTTTTCACGGTTCACTCCTTTCCTATAACTTCCTCACATGCAGGAAATGAAAACATCCTCCGGGATGATTTGACCCCAGTGTCTTCCCCATCCTGTCCTTTGCCCTGTGTG
This sequence comes from Potorous gilbertii, assembly GCA_028658325.1. NCBI lineage: Eukaryota > Metazoa > Chordata > Mammalia > Diprotodontia > Potoroidae > Potorous > Potorous gilbertii. Next base: position 701,715,634 of record CM053769.1, on the reverse strand, counting down.
GCCATCAGATAAACATAATGCGGACACACCTCTTAATTATTAGAAAATGGTGTGGTCGTTTAACTGTCAGGCCAAATCAACCTCCTAGGAATGACTGCAGAGAAGTTTCCACATGGTCGTGAAGGGCTCTATTCATGCCTAATAATAATAGCCTGACTGAGGAACCCTCCCTTACAAATATTTTGGAATCTGTATTTTTAATCCCTCCCCTGCCAGTTCCATTAAATGGCCTCCGCCTCGGATAGAGCCACTTCATAAGGGTCTTCAGATTGCACCTGTAGTAGCGGTTCCGCACAAGTGTGGAGGAGGAGGAGGAGGGAGAAGGGAGAAGATGCCGGCGAGGATTGTGAGCCAGTTACTCTGTATGTGCCTGGGTTGTTCTGAGAGGTTCAGAACTTTACAAGGAAAGCTTTGATTCTATTTTTTGCTGAACTAGCTCAACCACTTCCTGTGTTTGGCTGCTCATAGTGCCTTGCTTGACTGCCGGTTCCTTCAGTCCTACAGCCAGTTACAGAGCTTATTTTAGGTCTGCTTACAATGGCCTTCTCTCTTGTGTGCTGGGCTAAAATGAGAAAGTTAGCCCCGCGTTGGCCACTTGTTAGCTGATGACAACTTTTACTTTGACTCTGGCTTTTCCCTCCCCCACCTGAAATCCCTAGCTCAGCAAATATTTGAACCTGCCCAAGTTAATCATGAAGCCGAGATCTTTATCTGAGAGAGACGTGCCAACGACTGAGTTTTTTTTCCACAGTACAGTACTGAAATTGAGTTCGCTTTTTAATGATGAGCCAGATAGAAGTGGATCTCCTCGGACTGCACTGAGATTGCATCTGTTCAGAGCAGAGCAGGAGGAGGGCTCCGCTTTTCTGACTACATGTTTCAGCCTTTTCCTAGTGGATTTAATGGAACGTTGATTGAAAGCTGTAGAATTCCTCTTCAGGAAACCTTTTCTACTGCTCCCCACGATTGGTTCACACAAGATTGGGACCAATTCACCATCCAGTTGGGGGAGGTCTGGGGGCTCTTTATATTTTCTTGGTGGAAAAATAGCTTTGTAGATTTTTCATATTGTTGGATCCAGCAATTTCAGAGGAAAATATTTGCAATGCATAACTTACAAAGTAAGTTGTTTCTGATTTGTCTTCTCTCTCCCCCCCTCCCCCCCCCCAGCTCACCCCCTTGGATTTCACTCTCCTAAAAAGCATGAGATTCGTTCCTTTAGAATGTTACTGGTGCTTATGGATTTTGTGACTTGGGGGGAGGTTTGAGTGGTACAATAGGGACGAATTAGAGGAGTTTTTGTGAGTGTGTGTGGAGGGACAGGAGGGAAAGGCTGTGTTTGAATTAGATGAGAAAGAAGGCGATAATTACATTGTGCTTGGGTAGAAGTTGTCCCTAAGCCAGGTCCTAGGGAGTCAGTGGAAAATCACCTGTCTCTCTGTCCTCCCTGTACTGGCTTGCCATATGGTATCCCAGCAAGCTAGACTGGTTTGGGTTAAGTGCTAACCTGATTGTACAAGTGTAGCTGTCCAGAGTTGGCTAACTGAAAAGTTGTAAAAAAAAATTGCTTTGAAAATATTGTTTTAATTTTTGTTTTGGGAGCTAGTATTATATCTTATTTGTAACCTTAAAAACGGGAGAGGGAGGTTTACAAGCCTTATATCAAGCAAAAAGATTGTTACTTAGGTGTTCCCGGCCTCTCTCTCTTTTGTAGGTGTTTTCACCTCTCTTAAGTAACCTTTTACCTTATACAATAGAATTAGGAGGTGTAGTCTTGGGAATGGGGTGGGGGGATACACATATATGGTACAAGTACATGCACATACTTCAATGGCTTTATCCATGGTGTCCATTTAGTATGTGTCCATATTGGATGAAAATCCTAAGAATCAATTTCAGTGCCATCTGTACTCTTCATATTGTCTTTAAAAAAATGCATGATATACAATTTAAAAAAATAATGCAGGCATTTTTTCAAGGACTCTGCTAACTTGCATAGCTGTGCAAATAAGCACCATTTGTCTTGGGAGAGTTTCGTCTTCTTTCTTTAGAATACATTGAATGGGGTAGATCTGATTCATAGTGGGGATTTGCATAGGCCTCGTAGTAGGGTCAGCTGTGTCTTGACATAGTTCAATGGGGCTGAAATGGATCATAGATGTACACGAAATCCATGTCTTTAAATACTGATGAGGTGATGTGTGGGTCTCCAAAGGGAGTGGAAAACAGGAGATTTTTCTACTCTATGAAAGAAGTCGTAGCAAAGTAACTATAATGCTGGATGTGGGGGGTGAGGAATAATTTGTAGCTATACTGTACTCTCTATATTGTGATGGACAAACCATGTGCGTTTGGAGAGGCATATTAAATTACCGAGTTTTGTTCCATTTTATTACTTCAGTTCTCAATAAGCATTGACAATTATGTTTACCCTCTCTGTTAAATATTCACTTGCTTGCCTGTTTCTTTTCTTTTTTTTCTTTTTTTTTGGCAGGGGAGGGATCCATACAATTATATTTAGCTTTAAAGTATTTCATAGAGGAGAAAGGTTTTCTGTACAGTCTAATACAAAATACACCTCAAATGTAGTGGTACCTTTTAAGGTCTCTGGGCTTAAAACACTCAAGTGAATGAAATCAGAATACAATTTATATATCCTTCAGTATTTAGAGTTTTTGGTCTTATTGTTAGTATTTTGCTACTTTAGGAGTATAAACTCTCCATTAAATGCAGAATTTTGCCATATTCATAAGATTTTGAAACCAAGAAATGACCTGGCTATCTGTAAACCCAGATGCACTAGGGAAAGGGAAAAAAGGAAGAAAAAAACGCTACGTGCTGCAGCATATCAGCTTTTGTCAACCTGCCAACAGTGGAACGTACCATGCTGCAAGGAGTCATAAAAATGAATTAGAAAACTCTGTGCTAGTAAGGAACCATCATATTAAAGACCTTTTTGAGTAGATGAGCTTGCGTACATTGCAGTCCTGTTAAATGTACAGCCTCCCGGAGATTGAAGGTAGTGTTAAGATTAGTATAGAACAAAAATGATGAAGCAGGAGGGGTCTGGTGACATTATTGTGACTTGATTGGCTGGGGTGTATGATGTAATAGGTTACAGTGCAGCCCCTTCTAGGTTTTAAAATGAATTCCAAGACACCATTACAAAGAGAGCCTGACTCTTTTCTTATAACTGAGCTTAACCAGGGAAACTCTTATACAAATGTACAATACTGTTTGGAATATGGAAGACCTGGATATAGACTGTTCTAAGACAGATATACATTGTGGCACAGACTTGATGTTTTACATAGAAATGGATCCTCCAGGTAACGCTGCAGTGTATGATTGTGTGTGGAAGAAGGCTAGTTCATGTTAGTCTTTTGACAGCTGCTGTCAGACGGCCTCTTTAGATTTCTATTCTGGATTTCTTTCTTTTATTTTTTTTCATGGATAAAAATGACTTGGAACATAATAGAAATTTGAGGAATTGTCGGTTTTCATGTGAGAAGCCAGGATATTATGATACATATTATTGTTACTTGGATTGAGGCGGATTGAGTTCTGACTTTCTAGGTTATTTTTAATTCATTGCTGTTTGGGTGTGTTACTGTATGTTGTTTTGCGGTTAAAATGTTGCATCCTTTTGGCTTCTGATCTTTGGGGTGGGAGGTAGGAGGCAGAATGTGAAAGAAAGCCCTGGGACTTTGCAGTGATAGCACATCACCATGTACTTTGGGCAAGAGCATTTAAAAATCCAGTAATGCTTACAACTTAATTCCTGGCCTTAACTCCTCTAAGTCAGATAGCCAGCTTTACTTGCTCCTGTTCATTTTCAGCTGTTGTAAAAACAGATAGGAGTTGGGCTTATATTTATTGTTCTTTTCATTTTTGTAAAACTTAAATTTATCTACACAAAGAGCTGCAGAGTTATTCTCAAATAAAACCATTAAAAGAAGCTTTAAAACTTGAAACTTAAACCTCCTCACCTAATTCAAGATCTATTTTGTTTTTTTTAACCCCCCACCCCACTTTTAAATCCTGATCCCAGCTTTGTCCTTTCCCCAGCTAGTAATTCAGAAGTGCTGCAGTATCTTCCTTGGCACCCGATAGTGTATGTATGCTGCTCTGACATCGAGAAAGGGGGATGTGGTTTTTAATTAGTCTTGGCATTTGGAACACAATTTATTCAGCAGAATATTACGCTTAACACTAAGGATATTTAGGTCACAGATGGGTTTCTTAAAGTGGTTTTTGGCAGATCAGTGCACAAAATACTAAGGCTCAGATAATTCCTCTTCCTGAAACATACTGCTAGAGATGGGCTGTCTTTATTACCACAACAGCATTTGTGAAAGAGAGCAATCAAATTTCTTCTTGATAATTAAATAGAAAGAGGAAATTAAGCCAGATCATTGGGTTTCTCATGGTCATATGTTGGTGATCTTATAATTGATGGAATGAAGCAGACATCAATTTTCTTATAAGTAAACTGGAAAATGTATTTTATTTTGGATTTTTTGTCACTTGGTCCAACTCAGTTTCTGTATTATACTTTGAAGTCTTTGATCCATACTTTGAAATCTAGTACTCTGTCACTTTTAAATAAGAATACTTAAGGTGTTTTCAGGAACTGCTATTTTGAGGGACTCTATTTCTTTGCATACATTGTAATGTCATTTGTCCTCAGAATGATAGGTATACTTTTTATTCTGGACTAGTACTTGGGAGTGAAAATAAACTTTGTCCCCCCTCTCCATCCTTTGCAGCACTGCCTCCTAAGCCACCTAAACCTACTACTGTACCAGCTAATAACGGTATGAATAACAATATGTCCTTACAAGATGCTGAGTGGTACTGGGGAGACATCTCAAGGTAAGACAGCAGCACAGAGTGTGATTGTATATGTCCCATTTATGTTTCACATTATTAAGAACAGGAAGAATACCAGCTTGCCAGGGTCCTTTTTCAAGATAGCTCCCAACATAAACACGAAGCATAGGCTCTGTTCCTGAAATGACCAAAAAAAAGTCACTGGGACTTGAGAAGCAATGAGGGCCTGATGCCTTATGAAATTAAATACTTTCAGAGCTTTGTTATTGTCTGCCATGCCTAGGAAGGGCAGTGCCTAGGGACAGAGTGAAAAGTCAGACTTATGCTTAAGAGCACAACTTGTGAGATTGAGTCCTCTCATTTCTACCAAAAAGGAACACTGATTTTGAAAGCCTATATCGTGATGGAGGAGATCCTTCCTAGCCATGTCGACTGTTCAGAGATGTTAGAATAGTTAGAAAGAACTTTTTGCAAGGCTGTTCAGTACATTTTTATCTTTCATGTTCATGTACTTGCTTTTCCAGAGACATTTAAGTGAGGGGAAAAAATTGCAGTGTCTAAATAAAACACAGAATAGAGAGATTTTATCTGGAAGGAAAAGAAAATTATAGTTGTGAAACCGGAACAACTGTGTCATAGGAGGGAGCATTTATTCCTGTTACTTTTCTTTTACTTCAGGGAAGAGGTAAATGAGAAGCTGCGTGATACAGCAGACGGTACCTTTTTGGTTCGCGATGCCTCCACCAAAATGCACGGTGACTACACTCTTACACTTAGGTGAGACCGCGTGTGGTTGAGATGTCAGCAGGGAGGCTGACTTTAAGACACTTTCCTCAGTAGGAAAAGTTGCACCTTAGAGATTAATACTGCTTTCACATATTTTGTTCACAGGAAAGGAGGAAATAACAAATTAATCAAAATATTTCACCGAGATGGGAAATATGGCTTCTCTGACCCATTGACTTTCAACTCTGTGGTTGAACTGATAAACCACTACCGGAATGAGTCCCTAGCTCAGTATAATCCCAAACTGGACGTGAAATTACTTTATCCAGTATCCAAGTATCAACAGGTAAATGGCTCCAGTTAATGACTAGACTTTGACAAGATATTGCTTGCAAATTACTTAAATATTTCAAAATAAAGCCAAAAAGAAAATCATTGAAGTATTACACCAATTTATATTTTAATCATGCTTGAAAATGTTATAATTGAGAATGCTCTTTCCTTCTTACAAATAGTTAAATGCAATTTTTTGTGTTCCTATAGTTTTTTTTTTAAATAAGGCCAACTTTTATTAAGTTATGACTTCAGTAATAAATGTAATATGCAAAATATTAGTTCAATTTAAAAAAATTAATCTAATTTCTAGGATCAAGTAGTAAAAGAAGATAATATTGAAGCTGTAGGAAAGAAATTACATGAATATAACACTCAATTCCAAGAAAAAAGCAGAGAATATGATAGATTATATGAAGATTACACTCGAACATCTCAGGTAAGTTATTTCTAGAGTCAGATTTCAACTTCAGAATTATTGGTTATTGGATTTTAAGCTGGTCACCAACTGGGAAGCACTGGCTTTGGGAGTCAGAGGACATAGCTCAGTCACTCACTAGCTGTATGATACTGGAAAATTAATCACCCTCTCTGGGCCTCAGTTTCTTTATCTGTAAAATGAAGTGTCTGAACTAGATGACATCCAAGGCTTAATGACACTCCTATGATTCTATATACTTATCTTTACGAAAAGAAACAGAAACCTGAGTTGTAAATGTGCATAATATAATTATTTATAATAATATATAGTTGATATTCCTGTGATCCTAGTGTTATATTTATCTTTTTAAAAAACTAAGGAACGTGCGTGCGTGTGTGTGTGTGTGTATTGTGTGTATATATATGTGTGTGTGTGTGTGTGTGTGTGTGTGTGTGTGTGTGTGTGTGTGTGTGTGTGTGTGTGTGTATGTGGTTTAAACATGGTAGATGCAATTATATAATATATAAACATCTGCATTTGTCCTTTTTTTGTTTAAGCTGAATGTATCACTAGTATCCTGGGTATACTAATCAAGCATTGGAAGTCATCTAGTCATCCACATCATCTTTGAAGTTATATGTGTGGGGGGTGTGTATGTATGTATGTATCCCAAAGGATTCTCTGGACTTTTCCACTTGGCTCTTTGCAAACCCTTATCTGGGGCAGACAGTAGGAGGTAGGGAAAGACATGAATGCCATAAGACACTGATTCACAATGGGAGTGCCTTTGAAAAAGATGACAGCTGAAGCAAATGCTCCAGGGGTCTTTTTCCTTTGCAAGTTCTTTAGATGAAGCACAGGTGTGTGGTGCGTTGAGTTCATCGATCTGGACACCACTCCTAAAACCATCTTGCCTGCGCTAAGTTTTTGACTCCAGCACAAAATTTCAGTGTTTTTCTGTGTTTAGTGAACTGAGTTAGATGGGAGATAGAAAGTTTAGCTAAGACAGAGTTCCTGTCCTCATACAACTTGAAATACTTTTTGTTCAGTTGTTTCAGTCATGTCTGAATCTCTGTGACCCTATTTGGGGTTTCCTTGGCAGAGGTACTAGAGGGGCTTGCCATTTCCTTCTGCAGCTCATTTTACAGATGAGGAAGTGACTGACTTAACAGTGTTAAGTGACTTGCTCAGAGTCAAACGGCTAGTAAGAGTCTGAGGTGAGATTTGAACTCAGGTCTTCCTGGTTCCGGGCCCCCATTCCAGCTTGCAATATACTGCTCAGATTAACGAATCCAGTCTGATATTTTATCTGTGTTTTGCTACTAAATGGAAATAGTGTGTTTCATCTGAAACATCAAGTCTTATTTTTAAAAAATTTAAAATTGCATTGCAGGAAATCCAAATGAAAAGAACAGCTATTGAAGCATTTAATGAAACAATTAAAATATTTGAAGAACAGTGCCAAACCCAGGAGCGGTACAGCAAAGAATACATAGAAAAGTTTAAACGCGAAGGAAATGAGAAAGAAATACAGAGGTCAGTGGGGGATTAAAGGGTCCCTGAGGCCTTCTGTTAACCTCCAGAGGTCCCAGCCAACTTTCTCTGTGGCATGTGGTTTAGAAATGGCCCAGAAGTGCTGAGGACTGCATGCAGCTTGGGCAAAAGTTGTTATCAACTTTGTGGAAGCCCCACACGATGAGCCCACTGTCTGACCAGCCTGTCTCTTCCCTCCAGGATTATGCATAATTATGAAAAGTTAAAGTCTCGAATCAGTGAAATTGTGGATAGTAGACGAAGGTTAGAGGAAGATTTGAAGAAGCAGGCAGCCGAGTATCGAGAGATTGACAAACGGATGAACAGCATTAAGCCCGACCTCATTCAGCTGAGGAAGACGAGGGACCAGTACTTGATGTAAGAGAATTGAACTGAAAGTTAACTACGTGAGCCATTGTAGGTGATATGTTTTATATAATTCTACTGACCTGGATTTTTAATTTTTTTTTTTTTTTAATTATAGGTGGTTGACTCAAAAAGGTGTTCGACAAAAGAAGTTGAATGAATGGCTGGGCAATGAGAATACGGAAGAGTAAGTGTATATTGACAACACGGATATCATAAAAAAATTTCTTAGGTTTGGATGGAGGCCATAGGCATCAGGAACTGAAACAGTAATTTAGAACAGCATATACAGGGCTAAAAATGGGCAAGTTATTTTCATTTCTCCACTGAACAGAGAACACAGGTCTTTAATTGATTCTTGATGGTGGGAAATGGCCCTTGAAGCACAGATTTAGGATATAAATAAATAAGAACTAAGGGATCATCAGTTTAGCACACCATGAAGGACCTTAGTGGATCACCTCGTTTTTATAAGAGAAGAAACTGAGGTCCGGTTTTTTCTGTCAGTGAAGCAGACAAAGCTTAAGTGATTGGCCCTTGGTCACACACATGTTAAATGTCAGGTCCAGGATTCACACCCAGTTCCTCTGATTCCAAATTCAGAGCTTTCTAGATGGGATAGTGGATAGAGCACTAACCTGGGAATTAAGAAGACCTAAGTTCAGAGGTAGCCTTCTCCACTTTCCTCATGAGACTAATCACCTACCTTCCAGGGTTGTTAGCATCAGATGAGATAGTATTTGTACCTTATATTGGCATGGTGCCTTTCATTTCCCAAAGCACTTTTGATTTGCTTTATTCGATATCTCTTTTCTGGGAATGTTTGGAACAGCTTCTAAGATAAGTTAGTAAACCCTCTCCCATTTATATAGAACCCAACTAGATAGAAAGTTTAAGTGACCAACATTTTCCCCTTTCTCCTGTAAAATGATCATGTATATTCATAACAGTGACCAGGAAGAAAGTACAAAGATCTGAAAGGGCTATCCGAAATTATCAGAGGAAAAATTATGTTCTATCTGTCTTTAGGGTTATTTTCATTCTTTGAAAACTGATGTCTTGGAGTTATTTAGAATAGTCCATACCCCAAACACTGTGAACAAATGGTAGTTTATTGTACTTATTTTTTGCTATTGGGATTGTCCATGGAGTTCTTTGGTAGCAGGCACCAATGGTTGTCTGGGAGTGGGATGTTTAAGGGGTATCTAAGACAGCAACTGACACTATTTCAAGACCTTTAGCAACTGACCTTTCTAAAATAAGAATGATGAGGAATTTTGACCAAAACCTTCTCTTTTCTGTGAGACTTGACTGATCCTTATGTCTAGAAAATAAAGCAGAAATGGCCAAGGCTAATGTCAGACCAGAGCAAAAGGAAAGCTTTTGAAAGGTGGGTCGCCACTAGAATTCTGGGTTTGGCTTCAGAATACCTGGGTTCAAATTGATTTTGCTATACCTGTGTGACCTTGGGCAAGTCATTTAAAACCCTTTTGGCCTCAGTTTCTCTATCTGTCAAAAGGAGAGGTTAGATTAGTGGACCCCCAAGATTCCTTTCCACTTTACATCTCTGATCCTGTTTTGTGGATGTGGTAAGACCATCTACAAACAGTAGCAATGGGTGTCCTTTACAAATGAGCAGAGTGGCTGAGAATCTATGCTAATGGACACCTTAAATATAACAATCCCTTCTTTTTCTGTGCAGCCAGTATTCAATGGTGGAAGATGATGAGGACTTGCCTCACCATGATGAGAGGACATGGAACGTGGGAAGCAGCAACCGAAGCAAAGCTGAGAACCTCCTGCGTGGCAAACGGGATGGCACCTTTCTGGTCCGAGAGAGCAGCAAACAGGGCTGCTTTGCTTGCTCAGTAGTGTACGTATTTCCAGTGAATTTTATTTTGTTCTGGAGCTCTCGGTGGGACAAAGAAGACACAGGTCCCTGTCTTGGATGAGTTGACCTGCAGAAACCAAGGATCCCAGGATAAGGGGGCATTGTCAGGTGATACCTACCAAGGCCATGCTGGGCACTCACTGCTCAGTATGGTCAACAGATAAGACTCATTGAATTCTAAAAAAGCCAAGTATGCATTCCATTCATTTTAGTCTATTTTGTGGATGTCTTTTCAATAGTTTGAAGGTAGCCTTGAAAAATAAACTTTGATTTGCTAACAATACTTCTGAGAGGTATAGGTTACCTTCGTAGGGAAGGCTGGTCGAGGTGGTGATAAAGAGACCATCTTCTGTGTAATTAAGAGCGTCTTCTTGTAGGAAATAGGGTCTGATGAGAACTTTGGGTGACGGAGTCTGAACATGAGGACAGGATATCCAGAGTACTTTCCATCCATCATCTCATTTGGTGTTGAGTATCAACAGGAATTTTCTCCACTTTATAGTTAAGGAAGCTGTAGTTCCTGGAAGTGCAGTGACTTTCTCATGGTTCCATCGTTCCTTAGTTTCAGATAAAATTTGAGCCCAGGTTCTTGACCCTGAGTTCAGAGCTGGATCTGCTATGTCACCCTGAAGGGTATTTCATAATAGCAGTAACAGCTGACATTTATAGAACACCTACTGTGTGTCAGGCACTCTGCTGAGTGCTTTACAATGACCCTAGGGGGCCGGTGTTGTTAGTATCCTCATTTCCCTGGTGAGAAACTGACGCAAACATGTGACTTGCCGAGGGTCACATAGCTAGTTATCCTTCTAAGACTTAATGTGAACTCAGGTCTCCCCGACTTCAGGCCTGGTGCTCTTTGCATCGTACTGCTTAGCTGCCTTAATATCAGACACTAAACTGTTTAGAAAGGAGAGAATTTGGTGGAAGAGGACAGTACTTACCATGTTAATTTAGAGAATTCTATGACTTTTAGCCAGTTTCTTATTCTTCCTTTTTAACCTCTCCCTTTTTCCTGCTCTGTAATTATAAATTAAGTCTCTCATAAATTCAGAGCGTTTCCCTTTCTTTCTCTCTTCTAGGGTGGATGGCGAAGTAAAACACTGTGTGATAAACAAAACGCCGACGGGGTATGGGTTTGCAGAGCCATATAACTTGTACAACTCTCTGAAAGAGCTGGTGCTACATTACCAACACACGTCCCTTGTCCAGCACAACGACTCTCTCAACGTCACCCTAGCCTACCCAGTCAATGCACAGCAGAGGCGATGAAGAGGTCCTACTGTCTCTTTACCGAAAGTTCCACAACACTGAGGCCTCTGGAAAGCAAGGGGCTCCCCCCCTCCCCTCCTCAGCCTAATCTGTGATTTTTGAGCTGCAGAAACAAAGCTGTCTGTCTTCAGATAGGACTAGAGCTTTCTTTGGGGGAAAGAAAAGGATGCGGGGGGAGAATGCAGCCTTGTGCTGTGACCGTACGTTTCTAATCCAGAGTGGGGTTTTTTTTTTTTTATTTAAAAAACATGAAGAGGAAAAAAAAATGCTCAATCTCTGCCTGCAGGGACATAGAGGCCTTTCACTAACATGGTGCTTGTTTACGCTTTCTGAAGCTTTACCAGCCTGATGTTTGGACTGTGTGGACCGAGGGGCCAGCAGGGCTCAAGCAGTCCTGCTGTGAGGATCGATCAGTCCAGCCTGGATTGGATTTTGGCACGCCACTGTGCTTGGTGGATGCAGATGCACAGCGCTGTGGGTTATTTCACTTTTCTGATGAATGAACGAGTGAATATGTAGCAGAAAGACACTTCCACTTATGAGGGACACTTTAAGAAAACTTTGGTTTCGTGTCTGTTGAGAAGAATTGCTGTAGTAGCCAAGAGTCAGGAAGTGTTTTGTTTAGACTTTAAAACAAAACAAAGAGGAAGAAAGAACACCACCATCAACAAACCGCCCAGTTTGGAGAAATCAAGACTTTAAATGAAATGCATATATATAAAATATGTACATAATATTGGATGACTAACGATCGAATAGATGGCTTCTATCAAAACCAAACAAGCTTCTCTTTTCTTTGTTTTGCTGAAGGCTGACTCCTTAGTGCTATGCAATTCTTCCTTTTCATTAAGTTGTATTTCAATTTTAAATGTACCCTCAGAATAAGCTCCCCCTCTTCCAGGTTTTGTTGCTTGAAAATGTTGTTTCCCTTGGTTTTTTTTTTTAATTAATATTCATTTTGTTATTTTTTTTTTTTTAAAGAAAAAATGTACAGGTTGCCAGTAAAAAATTGGCTTCAGAATTAAAACTATGAAATATTTTACAATTTTTCTTGTACAGAATACTTGGCTGTTAGCCCAAGGTTAAAAAGTTCGTAACAGATTTTTGGACTAAGTGTTTTGTTGGGCAGTGCCTGATAAGCTTCAAAGCTGCTTTATTCAATAAAAAATATATGAATATTACAAAGTATCATTGAAGTCCAACAATATTGTTTTCAACTCTCTTAAAAATACGGTACCTGGCAATGTTGATCTGAAAGAACATTGTAAGCTTCTTGTATTTGGTGGGATGGGGTGGAAAGAGGATAGATGGGAGAGGAGGGAAGGGTGGTTTGCACCCTCTCCTTCCCTAATGATTTCAGAGGACAAATGATGTCATTTGTTTTAGCTTTTTCCAAACGCTTTTGATTTCTTACTCATAGCCAATTAAATGACAGTCTCACCCGACCACTGTAACGTTTAAATTTCACCCAGCTGGTCAGATGTGTCAGTTTTTAGGAATGAAGTTTCTTCACTCTGTTTTTATGTTATTCATAGAGAAATACCCAGGTTCGTTTCGAAACCTATTTATGGTCACTTAAAGGTGAGCCTTTGTGATTGAAAGGAGTAGGATTGTTACAAAGTTAGGATTCCCATTTTCTAAGCAGGTTCTAAAAAGCATTTTGACTGTGGCGGCACCAGGTGTATTTCAGCAGACCATTTTTTTGGGTCCAAGAACCAAAGATGTGTCGTCCTCATCACCCGCACTGCGTCAGTGGTATGACATTCCAGAAGTCTTGTCCCTGCTCTTTCCTGTTCATCCATATAATTGTGTCTTACTTTATAGGAGAGAATAGGAATAGTCTAGTGGAGTTATCCTTCCAATTTTAGGATAGGTAGAGGTATATTTTCCTTAATTTACATATGCAAAATCTATTTTGATTAATAGAATTTGTATATGTACTGAGAGGAATAAATCCTAGTGGATTCTCTGGTCACCGTCCAAACTAATTAACACAAGAGTCTGGAGACATCATTTTCACTTTGGACATGCTGTTAAGAGATTGATTTAATTCATCTACACTTCATTTGCCTTCTACTTCTTCTGTGAAGATTTTCTTAGTTGCTTTTGGAAACCAGCAATTGACTTCATTTTCTGCGAAATGTGTTATCTCTTTCCCACTGAAACCTTTCACATATATAGGATGAAAGTTCACTCATGTCCAGAACCATCAGTCCAAAAACTTCAATAAATTTTTCTGAGCTGCACAAAACTACTTATCATCTCCCTCTCCTCTCCAGGTGGATCAGAATTCATCTGGACTAAATTCTTTAAAAATGTAATTTTATGACCAGCTTAGGGGAAGATAGGGTTGGTTAAGGTCTTATATGGCACAAGAGTATAACAGTTAGTATATAGTAGTCAAACTAGCTTTCATTGCAACCTTGAGGTAGCAGATGAAATTTCACGTTGTTTCAAGAAATAGATCAGAGATGAATTACATTCTGTAGGCAAACGCACATAAACAAAATTGCTGTTTTTACTTACAAGAATTTTTCTCAATATGATACCAATGGAAATGTTGGTATTCCAACATTTGCTTTCCTTGTAGCTAACAAGCACATTTGCAGAAGTTTTTGTTATCGTATTATTAAATAATGAGGCAGAATGCATAGCAACATATCATAGCAAGTTATGCCATCTATAGGGTATTGCAGCTCTGCTGAATGCCTCTCTGATTTCTGAGTAGCATACCCATCGTAGTTGTACTTCCAGACATTTCACCAGCATTCTGCAATGTCCTTTCAGTTAAATCTAAAAAACCAAATTAAAACTTCCTGTAGGTGACATTAGTTGATGATACATACATTTGATCTACTTCTGAGAATTGTTTTATCCACCTGATTTTTCCCATCCATGTGATATCCCTAAAAAGAAAAGCTAAAATCTAAGGTACAAAGATGCTACTGCAGGGCTGTAGGAATGAGAACACTGGTCCTCAGTCTCATTATACAGGAAGGAAAGAGAGATTATAAGTCCATATAAAAACAAAAAAGCATGTTTTGTAGATCATCTTACAACTTAGACTTGAGATCCATATATATATATATATATATATATATATAAATATATATAAATAGTTATATAGATATACACATATGTGCATGGACTGTGTTTTCAGTGCACCTTTCAGCAAAAAACAGATACACAATCATTTCGTTCATTCAAGCACATAACCATCCAAACTTTTAAGAACAATTTTTTTGTGTACGTGTGTTTTTTAAAGGTTGTGTTAGTTTTGTTTTACAATAGTGGAAACTGCAAGTGAAAGGAGAAGTATGGTAATTCTCTGGCTTTTTTTTTCTCCTTTGAAAAAAAAGTAACTCCTTGCAGGCTGGTCTGAATGACTCTTAACTGAGAAATCCTTGTCCAAGTGTGTAGAGTCAAAATGTGTCATTGTGAGCTGTTACTGTGGGAAATCGGTGGCCGTGTTTTGTAACTGGTTATGAGTTACTGTGCTTGGGATGTCCTACTGATGCCCCTCCTTGGGAGGGAGTCGTTGCTGGTTGTAACAACTGTGCTTTTGTTATGCATGGTATCCAAGTCAGTTAGGAAGTAGACCCAGGTAGCCGTGCAGGTTCAGGGTCATTTAAGAGAGGGGCAGTTCGAAAGCACAATGCCTCCCGTGGGACAAAGTTCCAAAATGCCAGTTTTTCTTCAGATCAGACCTCTAGCTATAGGGGGTGGGAACGGGGTTGTTATCCTAGGTGAGGATGGGCTTAGGGTCAATTGGAAAGAATATTTGTGTTACTGTTACACTTGTCACCATGAGAGAGCATTAACTGCCCAGGATGCTGCTATTTAATTTTTTTTTAAAAAAATTAAAATTCATTTTTCCTGTTACTTTGTTTAAAAAGCTTTGTTCAATGTTTTTACAAAAAAAATATATTGTTAAAGTTGGTCTTTGACGAGAGGGAGGATATGGTGGTCGGTTGTAATTTTGCCTTTACAAGGCAATTGGGGGGGGGTGCTGGGGAAGTGTACCTCCTTGAAATTTTGTTCAAGCTCTAGATTTGATGGCTCTGTGTCTTGTTGTTTTAAGTTGCTTTTGATGCATTGTATTAGGTCTTCAAAAAGAATAAAAGTTGTTTTGAAACTTAATTTTGGATTGAGATTTAAATGATCACTTTATAAGGAATTCCCCAAATAGCTTTTTGTACTTTTGGGTGCCCTACGGAAAACACCATCCATAGTCCAGTTCATACCATAGCTGCGTTGTCATTTGTATGCACAGGGTTGTGGAACCTGGCTATGCAGTCAGAGAAAGCAAGTTCAAATCTTGCCTTTCAAGCTTACTACCTTGGGCAAGCCATTTAATTTCCTCAGGTCTTAGTTTTCATTTGTGTAATGATGGACGTTGGTCTAAATGACCTATGAGATTCCTTCCACCTCTAGATCCATAACTAGATAGTATCCATTTTAGCTCTTTTTCTATGATCTGAGTTGTATTCTGTAGTAGATTCTGTTGTGTTCAGTATTTCAAAAATCTATGGCTTCCTTGGTTAAGAATTCCTCTGCTGGTGCAGCTCACAACCTTAGTAGTGCCATCTGGTCCCCTTAACTTGTTAGGGCCAAAAGCAAAAAAGAAAAAAACTTGGTACCCCACCCTCCAGTGAGGACTTCCTCTGAATTTCACCAAGCAGGTCTTTGGATGAAGCAGAACATGTTACTAAACTCATGAACAAATTCCACAGAGGGTGCCAGAATAAGATTTTAGTGTATACAGCTCATATGACCATATTGTCTTTTTGCTTCAAGAGACCAGAGCTTACTGAAAATCGTTTTGATAATGTCTTTATAGGTGCAGCCATGTGTAGACAAGTCCTACATTCATTTGTAAAATCTTTGTCTATTTAGAGATTGATCAGTAACAGAATCTGAGGCAGAAGGGACTTAAGCCATCTAGCCTAATGGGTAAATATCCTAGAATACCCTAACCCACCTCTCTGACAAGTCGTCGGCAGTCTTTATTCGAAGACCTTGAGTGTCTCCATTCCCCTCCATTGAGCTACTTTGATAGCTCAAGTTCTAACAAGTTTTTCTTTCGGTCTGGCCTGAATGCACCTTTTCAGTCTTACTGATCCTCATTCTGTTCTTTCCTGTCAAATGGAAAGAGTTCAATACCTCTTCCCCCTCAGATGATTTGTCCTTCAAATAAATGTTGGTCTCCTCTCCCATCTTCCTTCACCATTCTCACTGAAGGCTTCTCGGGACTTAAAATAGAGTTGAGGGACCTTCCAAAAGAGAAAGTGCTTGAAGGCATTCAGCATTGATTCCAGCCCTCAATTTACACCTCCCCGCCCCTCTCCCCTGATCCTGCTTCATACTATGAATTATGATGAATAATGAAGACCCTCTGATGCTTACTCAATCTCAGAATTCCTGTAGATACACCAGTCAATGCGTAAGGTAGCTGGGGGCACACAGAAGACAGACAAAATACTGTGTCCTCTTAAAGGTCTTTACTCTTGTCTCATATTTTAAAATACATTATAACGTCAGTAGGTTTGAAGATTTATAGTTGTGAAAGATCGGATATTTTCACATTCATGTTTAACTCCTCCCAGTTGTATCTGGGTCAGATATGCAAAAGTTGGAAAGATGTGGGCCAAATGAAAATACAATGAAATCTATTTGGAACCAGTTGAATGGTCAGACTCAGAAAAACCATTTGGAAAGGAGGTAACTAGGGATTTGTGCTTGGCCCAGCGCTATTTGCATTTTTGTCAGTTACTTGAGTACAAGTATATAGATGGCCTGGCCGTCAAATCTGCAGTTGTCATAACTTTGAAATGTATAGCTAAAACATGGTGACAGGATTAAAAAAGATGACAATGGGACATAACACCATGTTGAATGGAATAATATAAATGCCAAGTCTTATATTTGGATTAAGAAATTCACCATCATAAATATAAGATGGGAGGACATTTTTAAAAAGCTTTTCTGAAAAAGATCTGGGGGGTTTAATGGACTTGCAGCTCAATATGTGAAATGCCCCCTGAAATATCTTGGGCTACTTTAGAGATGTACTTGGCTGTTTTTCTCCTGCCGGGCAGGAATGTCCTTCCTTCTATCTAAATCCTACTAGGCTTCCAATATCCATTTCAATATGTCCCTCTCTATGAATCAGTCTTTACCAAGAACTCTCACTAATCTCTATCTCTCTCCCTCCCTCTTTCTGTCCTCCACACAATACATACATATAAACACATATATACATACACATGTAGTATATACACATATACTACGTATGTATGTGCACATATGTATGTATACCCAGTTCCAAGCCTGTCAGCTAACATTTGTCAGATTTCTGTGTATGCAGAGGACCCCACTTGTGTCCTGCCTGGATAAGAGCACATTGGCAGCACTGTCTTGAGTTCTGGGTGACATAGCAACGTACTAGGAAGGACACTGAAAAGCCAGAGAATATCCAGAAGTCGGCAACCAGCGCGTGTCCCATGGAGTTCAGCAGAAGGACCTGGCGATAGCCCAGAAAAGAGGTCTTGGAGAACATGACAGTTTTGCTCAAGTGTGCAAAGGGCTGTCATGAGAAGAATGTGACTTCTTTGGGCTCCAGAAGGCAGAACTAGGAGCCATGAGTTGATATTGTGAAAGAGAATTTAGGGTAGCTCTAAAGGGAAGAAAATTCCTGACAGAGATATCCCAAAGAGGAACAGGCTGCTTCAAAATAGAGTGGACTCCCTTTCATTGGGTTTCTTTATCATCATTTATTGGACATGAAGAAGATTTTATCAAGTCCTTACTGTGCACCAGGCCCTGTACTAAGCCCTTTGCAGTGATTTCCTTTGATCCTCATGACAACCCGGTGAAGTACTTTTATATTTCCCTTTTACAGTTTAAGATACTGAGGCAGACAGGAGCTAAGGGACTGGCTCAGGGTCACACAGCTCGTAAGTGATTGAAGCTGCTTTTGAACTCAGGTCTTTCTGACTCCAGACCCAGCTCTCTATCCATTGTATCACTTACCTGCATATGATTTAGTGGGGCTCACTTTCAGAATGGTTTTGGGTTAGATAGCTGCTGACTCTAACACATGTTTATATATTACTTATTTATTTATATTATATAATATGTAACATATATATATATATATTTTTTTCTTTTGATGCTGGATATTTAGACCAAAGTTAGCCTGAAGTTTTCCTGTGAGCACCATTTTGCAGTGTGATTTAAGTCTTTTGACTATTTTCATGTTTCTTGTGATCTTTTGGAGTCATTAGCTTTTATTTGATCAATTTTGATTTTCAATGATTATTTTCCCCTTTAGACAAAGTACCTCTCGTTTCAAGTTGTTAATTCTCTTTCTTTCATTGCTCTTATTTCTTTGTGCATTTTTTTCCTCTCCTTATTTCTCATTTCTTCCTCATTAGGTTTTAAAAATAATAGTGAACTCTTTTTAAAATTGTTTCTTCTACTCTCAGGAATTCTAGTTGACCTTGTGCGCAAACTTTGTTTTTCTTTGAGGCTTGCTTTGCTTGTCGATGTTTTGTAGTGGTTCGCTTCTGGGTTTGCCGTGCCACAAAACCTCTTTATGGTGGGATTCTGGTTTTGGTTTCTCATCCTTCTAGTCTACTTTCTGGATTCAGATTTTGTGATCGTGGGGTTCTGCAGGAATAATATCTGAGCTGAACTTCAGTCTTCTTGAATTGGGTATTGAGTGCTGCATTATTCTAAGATCCCAGGTACAACTCAGGCTAAATACTTGCCAACTTTTAGTGCTTCCAGCAATCTAATCCAGGACAAACTCTGGTCACTGCCCTCCTAGTCTGAGCTCTGCAAGTTCTTGACCTGGATTTGAATTTGAGCAATACTCCTGTTGGCTTACAATTGTTAGAAGTCCCAGTAGTCTCCTGCTCGACCCAACTATTACTATCAAGCTAGAAAAGAAATGCCTAGCTCACAGTGACAGATTCTCTTTGGTCTGGGCTTTCTGCCCTCATCATTCTGCTGCAGGTTTCGGATGTGGCTAAAGGTAGACACAGATCCTGGAGTCGGAGCCACACATCTACTGCATGCTTCTGAAATTTTTCCTATCTCGGTAAATGACCTAAGGCCCAAGAACTGCTCCTCCCTCTGGAATGCCACCCTTAGGCACAGGTTTCCTCTTCAGTCTCTCTTGGAATTGGGGAGTAAGCCACAGAACTGCCTGTGGGCTCCTGTAACTGCTTCCTGTCCAAAGATGAAGTATCCCCCCACATCTGGTCTCAGACCTCTTCTTGCCCATTGATCCCCTTTCAGTTCCTGTATACTGCCATGCTGTGCGTACAGCACTCCTTTAGCTGAACTTCATCCCTAGTGTTCATAGGTTTCTCCATCTCCCCATGGTGACCAGGACTGGGAACATGATTCTGTGTAATTTTTAAAAATGTTTTCCCCATCAGGATCTGACCTAGTGTGTTTCTTTGATATTTGTGGAGGAGTTAGGTTGAAGGAGCCTGGTGGTAGTTTTCCTCACTCTTTGACTCTCTTGGCTCTACCCAGTATGATTTGTTTAAATAAAATATTGCTAAGATATGAAAGCTCTTATTTTCAAAGCAATTATGATTTTTTAAAATTTAAGTTGATTTATTAATCATTTAAGTTGGATTCTGAACTCTAGAAGTCAAAGATCTGGCCCAGAAAGTTGCCATATCTGCCAAAATGCAGTCACCAGAATTGCCTCTTTTTAGATGCCAGCTACGGGGCCGTAAGTCAATCTGCCATCTGCCTGCTCTCTGGTATTGGCTGAAATGGTGGGAAAGAGAATGTACATGTTAGTTTTGGGCTAGGAAATTTTAAGGAACTTTTTTTGGAGCAGAAACAATGCACAAGTCAGTATTTCCATTAAAATCCAAAATAACTGTTTCAGTGAGAAGTAAAAATGTTGCAGTTTGGTTTTCTAGAACACCCACTATGTTCTAGACACTGGACCAGATGGTGAGAGAAGTACAAGGTCCCTATCTGTAAGAAATTTACATTCTGCTGGGGGGGAGACGACATAATCAACATATATGTTATATATGTGTGTAATACACAGTCTATTATTATAAATGTATATGTCTATATTTATACACATATATACATATGTATATACATAGATACTTGTAGGTATCTCATGCACACATGTGTCATGTGTATATATGCACATGTGCATATACCCACATGTATATACACACATCATGGGCATCTGATACACAAGGATACATGTTATGTGTGTGTATGGTGCATATCCATATATGTGCACATGTGCCATCATACATTGCAATATATACATCAACAACAAAAATTAGAATCTAAATGGAGGAGAAAGATACTCAGGTCTCTGAAGACAGAAAGGTCATGGGGCTGTGGATCTAGAGCTGGAAGGAACCTTTGACATAATCTAATCCAACCTCTTCAGTTTACAGATTTGGAAACTGAGACTTAGAGAGGTTGCTACTTCCCCTCAGATTTGTACCCAGTTTTTTTTTTTACTTCAAATTCAGCACCAAAGCCCTAATCCCATGTTTGATTTACATCTTGGGGAATTGGGGAAGTTCTTGGAGTAGGTGGAACCCAATGTTGACTTTAAAGATTAGAAATGGTTCCAGCACAATAGATGGGACCTTCTTACAGAATGTATGAGTTGGTATATGTGAAAACACACTCTCTAATCCTTTTAACCGATATCAGAAAAAGGGCAGGGCATGACACAGTGGAAAAGAGAACTGAACTTTTCTGAACCAGGAGGCCTCCTTCTATCTAAATCTCCTTACCCTACTATGAATCAGCAAGGTTACTTTGGGCAAGTCAGTCTCTCTAGTTCTCTTTAGTAGACAACCACTAAAGTCCCTTTCAACTCTAACATTTGTGCTTGCTTAAAGTGTTAATAGAAAGGTGAAATCTAAGGTCCTGTCCTGCTCTGGAATTCCATGAACCAGTGGCTCCAAGGCACCTGTATACAAAAGCAGCCTTCAGTCTTTGCTAAGATTTTGGCCAAAGGTGTGAGACCAGGGAGTGAGTGCCCTAAGAAGATAACCACTCCAGTAACTCAGGACCAGCTGGTGATACTGATAACAAAGAGGGTCGAGGGAAAGTTACAACACCGTCATAGTCTAATTTTCCCACTTATCCATGCCACTTGGTTTCAGCAGCATCCAAAATGGCTCTACAGTCTTCCAAATGTTGAGAGAATACATTTGGAAATGGTGTCAACCCTTGGTTGGGGGTGGGGGTGAATGTGGTGCAGACAGAGAGTTTCTGAAGGCTGAATAAAAGGAAGCATCTGCTGGGCCCAGCCTTGAGGGGGAAGGGGAATGGGTGCTGGTAAGACTAGATAAGGACTTGGCCATTTAAAGAAAAAAATGTTTAGAACTTGTCCCTTTAAACATGTGACAGTCTAAAAATAGGAATCCCGTTGAGATATCTTATGTGTAAATAGATGTAATTGATTGCTCACTAGCCAAACTTCAGATAGTCTTTTCAAAGAATAATACTTTGTAATCTCTAGTTTGGTATTGATGTCATAAATCAGTTGAACAGAAAGGTGCTGAAATACCTTTGGAATAAAAAAGAGATAAATGTTTAGCCACTGCCGTGCTTGTCCACGTCTTTTTTTTCCTCTCCAGAAAGATAGATGCTTCGAGACACCCTCTCTGGTGCACCACTCCAATGCTCGTGCTGTGGAGAGTGACCTTAGGACTAACCTACTATTAAAGAAACCGTCTAGAGGGTTGCCCTAAACACATGCAAGTGTTTGCCCTAAGATAGGACGGTGGAGCAGTCACCAACCGAGGAAGGCCTCTGGTGCCTTCATTAATCATTTTAAACATGAAAATGCAGGACAGGACTGCTGAGCCTGGAATCTGCTTTTGAAATGACAATATATTGGCTGGAAAATACTCTGTGTATCTTTGCTAGGAATCCAGAGTCTTTTTATCCCGATGCAGCTCAAGTTTCAGACAAAACTAATCTATAGTGTCAACAGCCTCACCAATAAGAAAGTATCAATAACATGATCTCGATGGGGGAAAGAGCCTGATAGTTTGGAGTCCACATTAATTCATTCTTGCCCTGTTCTGTCCTGTTTGAGGCTGCCGATGACCTTAAATTGGAAATCCCAGTTTTGCTGGTACTCTATTAGAGACCAGGGTGGGTGTGAAACTTGTTACCTTGTAGCCCTTTCTTCTCTAGGTGTGAAGAGGGTTTCCTTGTATAGGTGCCCTGCCTGAGCCATCCTTAAGAAGGCTTCTCACCATTCACAAATTTAAAGCCCTGGAGAGCCAGTCTAGAAGATGGAGATGGGGCCCTTGTCCAGAGTCACAGCTAGTGTCTGAAATGGGACTTGAACCAGGGACCACCGACTCCAAGTCTAATTTTCTGTTCACTGACCCCTTCTTATTGAAGGTTTTTGTTTCTCCATCTTCTGAGGTACACCAGTGAGCTGCAGGCTGGTCAGGCAGTGACTTTTTTTCCTCACTACTTAATTGCTTCCTGACTCCAATAGCGGCAGCTAGGTGGTGCAGTGGGTAGAGCTGTAGGTCTGGAGTTAGACCTGAGTTCAAATCTCGTCTGAGATACCTACTAGCTGTGTGACCCTAGGCAAGTCACTTAAGTTTGCCTCAGTTTCCTCATCTGTAAAATGAGCTGGGGAAGGAAATGGCAAATCACTCCAGTATCTTTGCCAAGCGAACCCCATCTGGAGTCATCAAGATTCAGATGTGACTGAAATGATTGAACAACCCCAGTGGCATCATGGGAAAAGCAAAAGACGGAACCTCTAGAGACCTGCGCTGCAGGACTAGATGTCAGGATGATTTGTTGTATAATCACATGACTTTACTCCTCTATGCCTCATTTTCCTCATCTGTAAAATTATGCCATTTCTAGATTTAAGATTCAATTTTCCTAAGTCAATTCAATCATTTAAAACAGCTAATGCCTGTAAAGTTGTCAGGTGAGGGACAGACCGAATGGAGTTATGACCTTGTCCCGTGACCTCCTTGCTCTGCTCAGCTCAGGCTTCTCCGTCCCCTAAAACGTTGCCATGCTGATGTCCCGGGTCTTTGCTTTTGCCTGTTTCTGCCACCTAAGTGTTTCCCTGTGCTCTCCCTTCCACCCCACACCCACCAATCCTTTAAGGTTTAGCTCCCTGTTAGAATGTAATCCACTTGAGGGTAGGGAATATTTCAGATTTGTCTTTGGACCCTCAGTTCCTGCTCAGTTCCTGGACCAGAGTGGGTGTTTAATAACTGCTTGTGATCGATGGACTCCTCTTCCATGAATCTTCTCTGAGGGGACTGATAGCTACAGCATGAAAGACAAGCATTTGCCTGCCTCCATTGACAGGCTGAAGGACTCTAATTCTCTTACTTTCTCCCTTCGTTGGGTATTCTCACCCCTTTCTCTTAAAAAAAAACCCCCAAACAAAAACCAGATATTTTAAGAAAACAATCAAGAAAAGAATTCCTTCCCGCACAATTCCTTCCTTTTGACTATTTTTCCCATTGAGTGAAACTAGAAGCAAAAAAGGTTCAGGGAACCTTTTACAAGGAAAAAAATTACCTAATGAGACATGTCAAAAAATGAAATGGTTTGTCTCACCCTTGAAAGCTTTTAAACAGAAGCTAGAAGATCACTTATCTAGAATGTTACATAAGGGATTTTTGTTCAGATACAGGTTGGACTTGATGTCCAAGAAGGGTGGGATGGGATAATGACAAAAAAGGAATTGGATTTGGTTAGAGGATGTTGTAAAACCTCTTGCTTGTGAGAGCAAGTCATATCCCCTCTCTGAGTCTTATTTTTCTTATCTATAAAAGAGAGAGAAATGACCTAGAGTCCATGTGGCCCTCTAGGTCTCAAGGGTGGCCCTACGACTGGATCCAAACAAAGTTTGCTCTGCCTTAGAGACTGCAGGTTCCCCACCTCTAGTCTAGACACTCTAAGGTCCCTTCCATTGGGATAGCCAGGTGGTACAGTAGATAGTATTTTGGGCCTAGAGTCAGAAAGATTTGAGTTCAAATACAGCCCCAGACTCCTGTAAAATCATTTCACCTCCAAATAGCACCTACTTTCCCAGGATTGTTGCAATGATCTAATAAGCTAATATTTGTAAAACACTTAGGACTGTGATAGACACACAGCAGGCATTTAATAAATGGTTGTTTCCTTCCTTCCAGCTTTAAATCTTGTGATGCCATGACTTCCAAGTTCCCTTTCAATACTGAATTTCTATAATTCTAAGCCTTCCCAGAATGCTTCAGGCCACATTGATTGCTCCTTTCTTGGAAATCCTAATGCATTTACAGTTTCTAAAACAATTTAACATTTGATCGTGTACCTTCTCATTTGTTTTCCGTTTCATGACTAGCTTTCTGAGTGAGGCCAAAGACTCGTCTCCAAATTTTAAGCACAGCGCACTATAAATGCTGTTTCTTGTTGATTTAATGAATCAACAGCACTGAATACTTGTTAGCTATTCTTGACTCTGAAGGCTACTTGGAGTTTGGGTAGTATGTCCATCCCCACATCTCCCTTCATGGAGTTCCATTATTTCTGCCTGCCAGATAGAGCTGGAACAATCTTCCTGCTGTCATCTAGTCTTAGCAAAAACGCAATCCTGGGTTTCCAAGCTAAGGACTGGCTGCCCTCCAGCATCCCAGTGATTTTATCTTTCTGTTTGATGTTAATTTTGGCTCATAGATAAGGCTGATGAAACTGTTCAATTAGCCTTTGTGTCTTCTGTGGCAGATCAAAGTCTCAAATTCATTTAACTGGCTGATGTGCCCCCCAAGTTGTCTGTGTTTTAGCTACCTTCCATGTCTTCCCAGCACCCTCTTCTATCAAAAAGGCCTGCAGGGAGTAAGTTTGAGTTCTTAGTGATTTGTAGTCTTCTTTTCACTCTTGGTCAAAGTCCTTGTCACTTTTTACAGGTCTAAGAGATTGGAAGATGCTTCCTTATCACCCCCACAGCTTCCAGTCCCTAACTTGCTTCAAAGCAGAGCTTGGGTGGCACTTTCAGATTCCTCTCCCTCAGTCGTTAAGGCTTTCTTTCTCTTGAAATGATTTTGCATTCTTTTCTCTACATTTTATTTTTACTTATTTGTGCCATAAGAACAGAAGAGCAAAGGACTGTTTGGTTTTTCTATTTGTATTCTCAGCAATTACTATTTAATCAGGTTTTCTTGAATCAAATGGAATTGAAAGTGGCATTTGCCAGACATCAATGGTGACTCTCAGCTCCCTTTCTGGGTTGAGTTAAATTAGGGCTGCTATGTTTCCATAATTTTCTGGGTATTGTACCCTGGTAACCATTAATGTTACAGGTCAATCAATTGCTCAATAATCATTTACCAAGAACCAACTGTATTTTAGGTCTGTGCTAGACACTTGAGTAGAAAGACAAAAATGGGTTTTTTGGCCCCCAGTTAGCTTGCATAGTATTGTACCATACAGTGTTTTACAGATAAGTAAATAAAATATGTACAAAATAAACACCTGGTGATTGAGGAGAGGACATTTAATAACTGGGGGAAATTTGGAAAAAAGCTTTTTAAGGCATGGCCCCTGAAGTGAGCCTTGAGAGTTCTGGGTTTCTGAGAGAAGGAAATGGAGAAGTAAGAGCATTCCATGCATGCAGGGCAGCTTTGCAAATGCACAGGAGCCAGGTGATGAAATGTCTTGCCTGGGGAACATCAAATAATCTAATTTGGTTAATGTGTAGAATGTGTGAGAGGAAATAATGTATAATCAGCCTGCAAAGTTAGGCAGATAGCTAAAGTGCTTTATATGCCAAGCCAAGGAGTTTATATTTGATCCTGACGGTCATAAGGAACAGAGAAGTGACATTGTCAATCTTGTGCTCTAAGAATGTTAATTTGGCAGCTGTACAGAGTATGGATCCGAAAGGCAAGTGACTGAAGGGAGGAGATCAATGAGGAGGTCAGTATAACATCACCAACGAAACATGATGAGGGTTTGAAGCATGGTCATTTGTGGGAGGAAAGAGGAAGGGATGTTAAAATTGATAAGACATGGTAACCAATTGGATAGGATAGGTAAGAGAGTGTGAAGAGCTAAGGTTGACTCTTAGTTTGCAAAACCTGGGTGACTTCAGGAAAAGTTGTTTCCTCAGCAGAAATAGGGAAATTACAAGGAGATTTAGGAGGAAAAAAATTCTGCTTGGGACATTGACTTTGTGGTGCGTGTGAGATATCCAGGTGTGAGGTAGCCAGTTAGAGATGAGGGGCTGGAACTAGGTAAGAGCTGGACATATACATTTGGGACCATCTATATAGAGATCATAGATCAACTCATAGGAGCTACTGCGATCACTTAGACAATGTAGAGGGTCCAAGACAGAGTACTGGTAATATGGGAAGTTGGGTGTATGGGTAGTATGGGAAATTGGGCATGGGGGATGATTCTGAAAAGGAGGCCAGGGAGGATCTATCAGACTGATGGGAAAAGAAACATGATGAAGCAGGGTCAAAAAAAAACTTAGAGGGAATGGAACTCTCAGAATTAAGGTGTGTTCCAATTTGTCAAATCCGGCAGAAAGAACAAAAAAAGAAGAACTTAAAGAAGTTCCCTGGATATAAGAATGAAGAGAGCAAGGGGCTGAGAAATGAATGGGAGACAACCAAGTGGAGGTGGATGGAGGCAGCTTTTAGGTATGTACATATTCACTGATTTTTGGAGAATGGCTATTAAAATTAGGAGAGCTATGGGATGATGATATGGGAAGGGAAGGCAGGGGGTCATTAAAAGCTTTCTAGGGATGAGGAAGATATGGGGATGTTTGGAGATAGCAGAGAAGGAGGAAGGAGGAAGGAGGAAGAATAGGAACTAGGAGGAGGTTGAAAATGAAAGAAAAAGAGGGAATGATTGAGAGGGCACGCTGCTTGGGGAGATGGGAGGAATCAACAGAACAAATACAAGGGGGGGTGTTTATCAAGGAGAAGGAATAACGCCCTGAGACCGAAGCAAAGGAAAGAACGAAGGAGGCTGAGATGATCTGAAGAGCCCCCCTGGATGGTAGGAGCGGCTAATGCTGCTGAATGATCCGTTCTTTTCAATGTCTATCATGTAAGCAAGGTAAGGGTGGCAGGAGAGGGGCTCTGGAGCATGTGTTGGTGAGTTGGTAAAGGACTAGTATACAAATATGAAAGCCCAATGGAAACTGGAGAACACAAATTTACTTTCTACAGCAGTGTTCATTAGCAGGTAAATCGGTAAGCAGAATAAACTGATAGTTAAAGTCACCCAGGGCTGGGATCTAGAAAGGCATGAACAGAGAGAGGACAGTAGGACTCAAGGGTCCAAGACAAAGGAGATCTGAATTTGTAAGAATAAAAGTTGGAATTCTGAAGGGAGGGAAGTAAGGTAGGTAGGGATAGAGGTGGTGACTTGGGAAAACAGGGAGGACTAGAGGTTACAGTGGAGATGGAGAATAAGCTTAGGAGGGATGAAACAGAGAATTGGAAGGATAGATTTCATGGTCCGATGGATCCTCAAAGTGGAACATCTGTGGATGATGAAGAGATCAAGGTTTTGGCTCTCTTTGTGTGGCTGACTTGGAATGAAAGTGCTAGTTTCAGGAGCTGGGAAGGCTGATGAACTAGGAAGAAAAGATGATAATGGAGGTATCAACATGTAGACTGAAGTCCCTAAGTATAAGGGTGGGAAGTGAGACACAGAGAAAGACTGTGAACCAAGTATTCTAGACATGGAAAAAGAGGGTAAGTGACCTGGAGCTGCTGGATAATTGAATCTGGACAGGATGATATGTCTGAATGGTTGTTGTTGTTGAGTTGTTTCAATTGTGTCCAATTCTTTGTGACCCCACTTGGGGTTTTCTTTGCAAAGATACTGGAGAGGTTTGCCATTTCCTTCTCCAGTTCATTTTACAGATGAGGAAACTGAAGCAAACAGGGTTAAGTGACTTGCCCAGGGTCACACATCTAGTAAGTGGCCAGATTTGAATTCATGAAGATGAGTCTTTCTGACTCTAGACCTGGCACTTTTTCCACCTAGTTACCCTGAATGGACTGAACTTCAAAATAGAAGAAGCCTCCAAGTGAAGGTGATACAAAGAGGGCTAGAAGTAGGAAGGAGGAGAAGCAGGCATACATCCCTTCCTGAGCCGCTGTGTGTCCAGGGGTAAGAAAGAAGGTATATCTAGGACTAGGAAGAGGGCCAAGGATACAAAAGATATCTTCAGAGCAGAGCCAGGATTCTATAAATATAGGAAGATGAAAGGGAGTGTGAGAAGAGTCCTTATAGGAAAGGCAACTTGGGAAAAATGGAATGAGTTCAGAAAAGCACATTAGACTGGGAGCTTCTCTAGGGCAGGAGCTATCTTTGCCTCTTTTTTATATCCCCAACACTTAACTAACTATGTACCTGGCACATAATAGGTACTTAATACTGTTTCTTGACTGACAGTGGAAGGAGAGTACAGAGCTGGACAGAGCTGACGTGGATGGGCACGTGCAAGTGGGAAGTGGTAATCAGGAATGGAAACTTGTGTCTAGACAGAATCATAGGAACTCTCAGTGATTTTGCTTGCTCTTGTCTCCCACATTTGACTGCAAGTTCCTTGAGAGAGGGGACTGTCTTTAACTTTCTTTGTATCCCCAGCACATAGTAGATGTTTAATAAATGTTCACTGACTGACGCTTCAAATCACCCCATTGTCACCCCCACCCCATGCTTCCCTTCTCTCCAGAATCACAGAGATTCTGAATGGAGCCCAAGGGCAGTAGACAGCCAAGTCCTTTCCAGTCATGATGGTAACGTTACATGATTATTCCCTGAATAGAAATGGATAGCAAGTGGAGAGGTACATGACAAAAGGAGGGATGCCTGTCCTGGTGGGACAGTTGAATGGGATAACACTAGAGTATGGCTACAATGTCAGTTGACTTACCTTCCAATCAATTGCTGGGGCAGCTCTGGTTTAAGTAACCTCTGAAAATGGAGTCGTGACGGTGGTGTTTGGAACCGGAAGATGGGTTTCAATCTCAACTCTTCCATTTATTAGCTGAATGACTTTCAGTGCCTCCCATCACCTCTTGGTGCCTCAGTTTCTTTTTGTAGAACAGGAGATCCTAATAATCACACTACCGAGCAGAACAGTTATAAGAAAAGCACTTTTTAAATTATGAAGCATTATGTAAATGCCAGCCATTAATATCATTTCTATTTTCTATTTATACATATTCATGTGAGGGATGTTTGTGGATTTGAGGGGGAGGAATAATTCTAACCCTAACCCTAAATCAATGGATTTATATCTGGAAAGGACATTAACAGTCCTTTAGTTCAACCTTTTCATCTTATATTTGAGATAATAGAGGCTTGGAGAGATTAAGTCACAGGAGTAGGAAGTGACAAAGTCAAGATTCGAGTTCAAGCCCTGTGACTACAAGGGCCACATGCTTCCCAATGATCCATGCTGAAGGGTCAGCCACCAGCATGCCGTGAGGCTCTGGACATGTTCTCCCAATCCATGCATGTACCAGCAGACTGGATCCATAAAGCCCAACTTAGCCGTGTCTCCCCTTCAGGGTCCAAGGGATATCTGCTTCTATTGCTATTACTGCAAGACCCCATACTGGTGTGTTCTGCCTGATAGCATCACCCATAATTACTGCCCCAATATCATTTAACTATTGACATACTCTTTTTTTTTGAGGGGGAAGACAAGACAACTGGGGTTAAGTGACTTGCCCAAGGTCGCATGACTAGTAAATGTATCAAGTGTCTGAGGCCAGATTTGAACACAATTTCCTCCTGACTCCAGGGCTGGTGCTCCATTCATTGTGCCACCTAGCTGTCCCTGACATATTCTTGATATGTAGATAACCAATGACAAATGGGATATTTAATGAGGATGGAAGTACAAACACACTTTCTTCTGAGCTGGGAGTACATTCTTCCTCTACTACTTCAATACTTGGAGAGAGTGGGCTCAAACTTAGCATGGTTGCTCTTAGTGGGTACCCTGGTCTAGATGGCTAGAAACACCGACTGCTTCAGTGAGTTTGCTGCATATGGTATAAAGTGGTACAATGGATAGTGTGCTGGGCTGGAGTTCATACCTATTAATTCAGGCACTCTCTGAGTGTCCTTGGATGAGTCACTTAAACCCTGCCTTAATTTCCTCAAGTGTAAAATGGAAACAGTAATAGAGCCTCCCTCCCAAGATTGTTGTGAGGATCAGATGAAGTGCTATTTGTGAAGCGCTTATCCCAGTATCTGGCATGTAGTAGGTATTTCATAAATGCTTGCTCCCTTGCCCCTTTCCTAATAGTTTTAATGTTACTCCTTTTTACTTCATTGTCTCATATCCTGAAAACAACACAGCTTTATGGTTGGTCTTCTTGGATACGAGGCTTTTTTCTGATTCTTAACACCACTTAAAAGAGATTACATGATTCTTCCATCTCACTTGCCTACCTTCCCAAGGGAACCACCACTCCTACCCTCAAACGAAAACAAAACTGTTTCAGTGATGGCTCAACTCAAAGAGGAGTGAAGCCCTTGTAACAGGAAGAAGAGTTTGACATCTATTGATGTCCTCAGGAAGGGCACTAATCTTATAGACATGCATAAGAATATCCTATGTAAGGTGCCTGCTGTCCATGTGTGCTAGATAGACCTATACGGGCTCTTTAAGCACATAGACATAGTTCAAAGAGAAGCTCTGACAAGTATCTCTCTTATTTTATTCATCCTTTTCCAAAGCAGACTATGATTATGGCTTGAGTGGAACAAGGGAAGAGGCTGTGAGGCTGGTTACTCCATTCTCTGAAAAGGGAGGTACTGGGATAATATTGTATTAGTTGGCATCCCTAAATATTGCTGGCATAGGGGCATGATATTTCAATTTAAATAAAAAAGCTACCATTTAGATATTAATTAAAGAGAGAGAAAGTTGTTATTCAGTCACTCAGTGATGTCTGATACTCTCATGTTCATTGTTTCCATGGCACTCTCCTTCTCATCCTCTACTGTGCCCTTCTCCTTTTGCCTTCACAGTCTTTTTCACCATCAAGGTCTTTCCCAGTGAGTCTCATCTTCTCATTATGTGACTAAAGTATTTAAGTTTCAGCTTCAGCTTCAGTATTTGACCTTCCAATGAATAGCTTTGATTAATTCCTTTAATCATAGACTGATTTGATCTCCTTGCTGTTCAAGAACTTATACTCTCAGACTTGACTTTTTCAGGCCAAGTAAGGGTTACACAAAAGACCACAACAAATTGTAAATAGTGAGTAGATCCATTTACCAACTTGAAGAAGAATGAAGAATGTGTCTCCTTTCCAAAGCTCGTATGCCAACTCTGCCCCTCACTAAGCCATGCAGAGTCAAGTCACCATTCTTCCTGCCATTCAGGAGAAGCTCAAATCGAATACTCCTGGCTTGGCTGGAAACTTGGGGCACACTTCTATGTGTTATGATGTCCAGCATGGCATGATGGATGTAGGACTGGCCCTAGAGTCAGTAAGAACTAGGTTTGAATCTCTTCTTGAATGTTTATTAGCCAAGTGACCCTAACCAAGTCACTTACCCTCCTTCAGTCTTAGTTTATTAATTGGTAAATTAGGAGAATAGTAACATCTACCTCCAAGATTCTTTTGAGAATCAAATACACATGATGTATCTAAAGTACTTGCAAAGCTCAAAGTATTATTGAAATGTTAGCTATGCATATTATATATTATTTCTCTAGAACTTTCCAGGTAACACTATGGCATGGTAGAAAGAATGCTTCCGATGGAATCATACACCCACGGATTTGACCCTGTCTATGCCACTCACTACTTGAAGAAACTTCAGTAAGTCATTTAGTTTCTCCACACCTCAGTTTCCCCATCTGTAAAGTAAGAGGGTTGGTCTATGTATTTTCTAAGGTCCCTTTAACCTCTAACTTTTGTAATATTGTAAACAAGCAATTCAGGCAAACAGAACAAGAATCTTATTTCATGAATGAGGAAATCAATGATTTTTTTTTGTTCAAAATGGCTGGAAAGACCCGAGCCTGGAGTCAGGAAGACCTGACTCTCAGGCACTTACTAACTGTGTGACCCCGGGCAAATCACTTAACCTCTGTTTCCCTCAGTTTTCTCATCTCTGAAATGGGGCTGCAGTGAGGATCAAATTAGATGCAATGGTTACACTCCTAACAGCACCTGGCACAGAATAGGTGCCTAATGAAAGACTGGTTCCCCTCCTCCCTCCTTCCTTCCTTTCGCATATCGTGCTAACTTTGGGCATTGGTGTCTTCTCAAAAGCATTCCAGACAAAAGCTTCCTAGATAATCCTCCTGTTCAAGTCTTCACCATGTCACATTTTTTACTCCCATCTCCCTCTCTGTCTCTCTCCCTCTCCCTCTCCCTCCCCCCCTCTCTCTTCCTCTCTCTTTCAGTCTCTGTCTCTTTTTTCTATCTCTGTCTCTCTGTTTTAATCTCTCTTCTCTTGGTCTGTCTCTCTGTCTCTATCTCTATGTCCTTCTTTCTCTCTGTCTCTCTCTGTCTTAACAGCTGTGCCAAGTAGGAACAAACATTTCAGGTCACACAGCACAGGAATATTATAAAATCCTGGCCTCCAGATTAGACTCAGGGAGATGATTGATGACTGAAGACAGTCCCCTTCTCTCTGTTCCCTGAATTTATAGAAGGAAGGTTAGGGAGGGCCAGAGATCTGTATCTCTCACTATTAGCAGTAACTAGCTATGGTACCCATGGAAACTGGCCCATCTGAATGAGATAATTATATATGTCAAGAGAGACTAGCTGACTTGGGACTATTGGATGGAGCTCTGGGTTCACATCCCAACTCTATGGTTTGAGCTAGTCACGTTACTTCTTTGGGATCCAGTCGTCTTATCTGGGAAATGAAATGGCTGGATTAGATGTTACCTGCAGTCTCTTCCATTGATCATCCTATTAAACCATGATTAGGTTTTCTGTTGATGAAAAAATTATGGGCTAAAAGCAAAAAGACTTTCAGAACTGGACCAGGGAGAACAGCAGAGAGCAGGGCCAGCAGGAAAGAGGCCAAATGGGAGAAACAATCAATAATGGAGGAACTCAACCTATCCTACACTGGAGGGATAGAAAGAAGGGGGAGAAGAGGGCACAAGGCAGCATTATAAGTAAGAATGAGAATTATGACAGGAAGAGATAAATTAAAAAGAATGTGGAGAGAATAAAGAGAACATGGGAGATCGTCCAGCCGGTGAAATCTTTGGAGCTCTCTGTTCCAAGAGCTATCGGTCTTCACGAAAAGGCAGGCGTCCTCCAGCGATCTTACCCATGTGCCTATCTGAGGCTATTGAGGCCAACAGAATGCCTTGATGGCCACGCCTTCACCCCCAGCTGGAGCCATCAGCAGTATGGAACAGGGAATGGAACAGTTCTTCAGTGTGGATCCTATGAATACAGTGCTTGGCCTCACTCATGGTCCCCCTTTGGGGCTGGCTTTTTCCCACATTTCTCTTATGCCCAGGTCCCTGTTTTCAGCCAAGTCCATCTTTTTTGATAACTACTCTTGTCTCCTATAATCGATGTTACAATCTTTTTGAACCTCAGGTCCTTGTGATTAAAGCTAAATCATGCTCTATGGTCAGACACACTGTTGGAGCTAATATTTTTCCCCCTCCTCTCACTGTCTCTATTACATGTTCATAGACTGATAGGACCTTGTATTTACTTAGCTCCTATCTCTGAGCTCAAAGGCATCCCTCCTGGCTTTATCTTATCCATTTTCATTCTTCCTTCTGCTAAGAGGTTTTATTGCCCTCATTTTATAAATTAGGAAACTGAGGTATTGACTTAGTGAAGGTCACTGAGCCAGTAAGTTAGTGGCTAATCCATTAGAAAAATTCAGTTCTCAGAACTTGTCTATTTATTTTATGATTAGGGATTTTTGTAGAATACGAAGAAACTAATGAACATTAAAAGTGGCATCACTCAGACTTCTCTTTTGCTCGTGCTAGTGTACAAACACATCTTTTATAAGAGCAAACACTAATAGCTACTACTACAAGCTCATTTTTTCCCCTTTAATAGTATTTTGAATTAATGAAATTTTATCTCTTTTCAATGAACAAACTTTTATTTTTTAATCCTTCTATCTCCCCTACTTAAAAGAAACAAAAAAGTAAACCATTGTGACAAATCCACAGTTAAGCAAAATATACAGTTAAGCAAAACAAATTCTCACATTTAATAGTCTTTTAGCTAAACTTTTCCCAAAAGTGAGGAATAGTCTAAAAATGGGTTACAACCCATTTTTTAGAGGTAGGACTGCATATACATATACAAATACATATAATATCTATATCTATATACATATGCATATACTGTATATTTACAATACACATACACACCTATGTATACACATGTATCTGCATTTACATATGCACAGCATATAATCTGCAATATAATACATACATACATGTTTGTTTACAAAATACACATTCATATGTATATACATATATTCTTAAGAGCTCTATGATATTTCATAATATTGGTAAATCATATAAACTCATTCTATAATTAATCACTTTTATAAGAGGCTGAAATGCTCATGGCATTACTGGAAGAACAGTGAATAGTCTTTGGGGGTGATCCTCATGGAAAGACCCTCACAATATAAGAGACAAGAGGGACTGTTTTCCCAGAGGACCCCAAATCACCCTCCAACTATATCCGTTCTTGTGATTTCATTTTGAGCCAATTGCTCTAGAACAACTGAAAAAGGTACCAGTTAGTTATTGAACTACTAACAGATGGCAGCCCTGGCCTACCCCCTTCTCTGTTCATCAGTTGGGAAAGGGCTAGGCAGAGTTACATGTATCCTGCTACACTCGTTCCTCCAACTTCTGCTGCCTGTCCCTCCTCAGAAGACAGGCCACAAGTGCTTTGCATTTCTGTTTTCTCATTTGTTAAATGAGAGACAGATACCAGTTGATCTCAGAAGTCCCTTCCAGCCCTTGTTCTATAATTCTGTGACTTCTTAGTGTACCAAGTCAGTAATGGTACTGACTGATCCAGGAGCGTCTCTGGTTGCAGAGGTTCTTACCTTGGGGTCTGTGGGCTTCAAAAACCTTGATGCTTGTATTTCAACCCAAACTTGGTGGCCTTTGTACTACTATGTAGCCTCTTCTCCGTCTCAAAATGACGTCTCCAGTGACTTCTTCCATCCACACAATTACTTCTCCTTCCACCCTTCTTGTGACTTCTCTCCATCCTCTACAAGGAGCTCTCTTGCCGTTTCACAGTGACGCTTCTCTTCCGTGATCTCTGCCTCTTTTCCAAGTCACTGGTTTCCCCAGTGATTTGTCCCTCTTCTGAAAATTCACTGTTGTTTAGCGTTGGTTCCTTATTTTTCATCTTTGTGTCTTATTGTCTCTTGACTTGACTGTAACTTTCCTGAGAACAGGGATTGTGCTTTATACTTTTTGTATCCTCACAGTAGTATAATCTTGGCACCAAATAGAAATTCAGTAATTCTGCTTCTTTGATTAGAAAGTATTATTACGCTGAGGATATTTTGGTATATGTAGCATAGAAAGGAAATTTTTTAGCAATTAAATGGTAGACATAGTGCAATCACTACTTGAAAAATCCTTTTCTTTGGAATTAATTGTAAAATTAATTATTAGGCATCTGCTCCATGTAAAGTACTACCTTAGGTTCTGGAGATGTAAAGACATCATAAAATATATACCCAGACCACAAGAAGCTTTCACTCTAATTGGTAGGATAATGTATATAGAAAGAATTCTTTGATAATTTATTACCTTGAATGTGGTAATTTCATAATTTATTACCTTCAATGTAATAAGGAAAGGGAAGTGTTGCCTTCCACACCCCACCATCATGACTCTCCTCCAAGCCCATATCCCTTTTGCCTGTACCATTGCAATTGTCTCTTCATGGATTTTCATGCTTCCCAGTTTTCCTTCCTACAAATCCATCCTTCCTATAGATGTAAGATTAATATTTCTAAAACATTGTTTCTGTAATTTCCTGATTGAAACTTTTCACGAATCCCCATCATCTATAGGAACAAATCCAAACTCTTGTGTCTAACATTCGAAGTCCCCCACTGGATGACTCCTCATCTGTCTGTGTAAATGTCTTCCCTGCTTGCTCCTTTTAAGAACCCTCCATTCTAACCTTTCTGCTCTACTCACTGACCCCCAAATACCCCATAACCTAAATGAATTCATACTTTTCCATTTGTAACTCTATAGTCTTCAACTTGAAATCTATTGCACTTTCTCTTCCCCAACCTTCCTTTAGGCCTCCTGGAAACTTAATTATTCATCAAGGCTCCATTTGAGTCCAATTGCTCTGTTTTGGAAGCATTCCTGCACAATCCTTCAATGAGCTTTCTTTCCTCTGAACTCATTCTATAGCATTGGGCACTTGAAGAAATCAAGGGCTACCTTATTCTGATAGCTAATAAGTACTTTTTGTCTACTCAACCAGACTGTATTGAGAAGGCAATAATCATGTCTTGTACTTTATTTTAGCCTCACAGTGGCCAAAACAAACCACTCACAAAATACTTTTTCGCTAGCTTATGAGGGATGACACCTATCTCGTTGCCCTTCTAAGAGTCTACCTTGACCCGAGGTCAGTGATGTGGTGGAAAGAGCACTGTGTTTAGAATAAAAAAAAGTTAGATACTGACTCTCCTCCTCCCTACCTATGCAAGCTTAGCTAAGATATTTCACATCTCTAAACCCTGACTTCCTCATCTGTAACATGAAAGAGCTGGACAAGGTGGTGGTCTCTACAGATCCCAGCTCTGAATCTTATGATCCCACCCACCAAATACTCTTCCAGAGAAAAAGCGAGGGTAGATGCCAGAATGCTGATGCTGCGTTGAGAGAAGAGTTTTTCTGAAAGTGGTTGGATTCTATTTCTTTTTATGACATATTTCAACACCACGTACTGGAACTTGGCTCTGAAATTCTTTGTTGCCAGAACCCCTCGAAATGCTGCTGTGTCTCAGAGTTGTTATGTTTGATAATAGAAGGTTGGGAATGTTTCTATTTGAAACTTGGTCTATTTACATTCCATATCCCAAGATAGTCTGAAGTGTCAGTATTCTGTCTTCATGTTTCTAACAGAATTTTATGGTGTTATATCAATAGTCACAAGTTCCCATGAGGGATCGTTGCCTGCTTCAGCTTTCGGGAAAGCATATTATGATAATGACCGAGGTCGCATTCATGAAATAAGGCCAATATATCTATACATACATTCTATACCTTACATGTTGGGGAGAGCTCAGTTACAACTTCATGTGAAGTTCATATATTGAGCTCCTTCCTGGAATGTGCTTCCTCCTCACCTCTGCCTCATAACATCCTTAACTTCAAAGCCCTAGTGCCATTTCTTCCACAAGGACCCTTCTTGTTAGGTCTATTTCCCTTTAGAAATTACTTCTGT
This sequence comes from Potorous gilbertii, assembly GCA_028658325.1. Classification (NCBI taxonomy): domain Eukaryota; kingdom Metazoa; phylum Chordata; class Mammalia; order Diprotodontia; family Potoroidae; genus Potorous; species Potorous gilbertii. Next base: position 701,677,755 of record CM053769.1, on the reverse strand, counting down.
AACCCAGGTTTCCTTGGGTATGGTTAGCTGAAAAGATGGTGGAAAAGAGCGGCTCTGTCTTGCCAGTTTTAAAGATGTAGGCAGCCAATCAAAGAAGGCTATCCCCAACCTGCATGGTAGGTAGAGAATGCAGCAAATCCCACACTAGAAAATTTTGGCATCCTCTAAAGGGCCCTCAAGGATGTCTCTCTATATAAGAACTAGGCATATCCAGAGAAGCTTGAGCTACAAGTTGTATTATTTTTTATGTAACATATGTTTGTGCTCTAGTTTCCTCATCTATAAAATGAACTAGATAAGAAAATGGCAAATCATTCAAGTATCTTTGCCAAGAAAACCCCAAATGGAACTATGTATTGTTGCACACAACTGGAAAACAACTGAACATAATGTATGTGTATCCACATGGAATGTTCAAACATATGGACAGGGTTCACAGGCATCATGGATACATAGGGTCTGAGATCTGGTCACTTGCTTTCAGAGAGGAAATACAAGGACCATGTCCACACCACTAGTACCCCAATAGGGGAGAAGGTAACAGGTGGACCCAGGCCACCAAGGTTGGGTGATCTTTCCTGTAGTCTCTGAAAGAAGTATTAGGCTAGAATTATAGCTGTGTATCCCCCTCAAATATTGGTAGTAAGGAGAAATGATAAATTCAGAACATTCACTGCTTCTCTATTTTAAGGAGTTTCACTCACTAACTTGGCCTCTTCCCACTGTATGTTAGTTATAGAAAAGGGCATTACAAATAATGAATGATGATTTACTTATCAAAACCCATTTATCCAAGCAAAATAGTAATCTGAGGTTAGGGAGGTTATGCAGATTAGAATAGAATCTTTAAAACCACACAAGAAATGGAGGGGAGTCAAGATGGTGGAGTAGAAGCACGGATCTGCTGGAGCTCTCCCCTCAAAGGCCTTAAAATACAGGTGAAAAATTACTCTAAACAAATTCTAGAGCAGCAGAAGCCACAAAATGACAGAATGAAACATATTTCTGGCCCAAGACAACCTGGAAGGCTGACAGGAAGGGTCTATTGCACTGGGCTCAGGGTGGAGCACAGTGCAGTGTGAGCTGCAGCTGACACAGACAGGACTGGACCAGGCCTCAGGGCACTGAATCGCAGGTAGCTGCTGTGGTTTCCAAATTTCTCAACCCATAAATGACAAAGACAGCTTCAAAAGTTAGTGAGAAAGCTCTCTCACCTGGGTGAGAGGGGAGCATGGTCCAACCCCAGCCCAGTCCCAGCCCTAGTCCCAGGGCTGTGGCCACAGCAGTTCTGGAGTTTTCAGCTTACAAAAAGTGGAGGAATCAAGCAGCTTATCTGGGTCTCAGCCCTGAGTAGCAGTCCTGGGGTGAGGAGGAGCTCTGGTGTGATGGAGCTAGTGGTAGCTGTGGAAAGGAATCCCCTTCGCAGTTTCCAGGGGAAAAAAAGAGTGCTTGTGGTTGCTCACAGACCAGAGCACAGGCCAGGAGAGGAGTAAATACCTCTCCTTTGATCACACCATGTTGGAGGAGCTGAGAATTTACAGGTCCCTATCTCTAGGGATAGCTGCACAAAATCTTTGAAGCCTGGGGTAATATTACCCTTCACTTGAAAAAAGGCTTAGAAGTCAAGTAATTGGCTGGGAAAATGCCCCAAAAGGGGAAAAAAATAAGACTCTAGAAGGTCACTTTCTTGATGAAAATATATTTTCTTCCATCCTTTTGGATGAGGAAGATCAAAGCATACAACTTCAGGAAGACATCACGGTCAAAGCTCCTTCATCCAAAATCTCCTCAGGTCATGGAAGAGCTCAAAAAGGATTTTGAAAATCAAGTAAGAGAGGGGAAGGAAAAATTAGGAAGAAAAATGAGAGTAGTGCAAGAAAATAATGAAAAATGAGTCAATAGTTTGTTAAAGGAGACCCAAAAAATACTGAAGAAAATAACACCTTTAAAAATAGACTAATCCAAATGGCAAAAGAGATCTAAAAAGCCAATGAGGAGAAGAATGCCTTAAAAATCAAAAATGGCCAAATGGAAAAGGACATCCAAAAGCTCACTGAAGAAAATAATTCCTTAAAAATTAGAATGAAGTATATGGAAGCTAATGACTTCATGAGAAATCAAGAAATAAAAGAAAACCAAAAGAATTAAAAAATAGAAAACAATGTGAAATATCTCATTGAAAGAACAACTGACCTGGAAAATAGATTCAGGAGAGATAATTTAAAAATTATTGGTCTACCTGAAAACTATGATCAAAAAAAGAGCCTGGATATCATCTTCCAATAAATTATCAAGGAAAACTTCCCTGATAATCTAGAACCAGAGGATAAAACAGAAATGGAAAGAATCCACTCATCACCTCCTGAAAGAGACTTCAAAAGGAAAACTCCTAGGAATATTGTAGCCAAATCCCAGAGCTCCCAGGACAAGGAGAAAATATTACAAGCAGCCAGAAAGAAACAATTCAAGTACTGTGGAAATACAATCAGGATAACATTGGATTTAGTGGCTTCTACACAAAGGGCTTGGAAGATGATATTCCAGAGGTCAAAGAAGGTAGGATTCAAACCAAGAGTCATCTACCTAGCAAAAGTCAGTATAATACTTCAGGGAAAAAATGGAATTTCGGTGAAATAGTGAACCTCCAAGCATTATTGTTGAAAAGACCAGAAATGAATAGAAAATTTGGCTTTCAAACATAAGAATCAAGCGAAACATGAAAAGGTAAACAGGAAAGAGAAGTCATAAGGAACTCATTAAAGTTGACTTGTTTATATTCCTACATGGAAAGACAGTATTTGTAACTCATGAGACCTTTCTCAGTATTAGGGGTTATGTTAGAGGGTATTTATATATGTATATGTGTATATACATGTATAGATATACACATATATAAATATATGTGTGTGTATGAAGGTATGTATGTGTGTGTGTATATTATATGTGTGTATGTATATATATATATATATATATATATATATATGGGTGCATGTGTGTGTATGTACATCTATATCTATCTATATCTATATCTATATATATAGACAGAGGGCCCAGGCTGAGCCGAATTTGAAGGGAGAATACCCCAAAACTAAAATTTACTGTTGAGTGAAATGTACTAGGAGAAAGAGAAAGGGAGAGGTAGAATGTTTCAAATCATCTCACATGAAAAAGGCAAGAAAAAATTTTACAATGGAGGGGAAGATGAAGGACATAAAAGGGAATAATTGAACCTTACTCTCATGTGATTTGGCTTAAGGAGAGAATAACACACTCAAGTGGGTATAGAAATCAATTTTACCCTGCAGGAAGGCAGGGAGGAAAGGGATAGGAGAGGGAAGATAATAGAAAGGACAGTGAATTGGGGAAAGGGATAATCAGAAGCAAATACTGTTGTAAGAGGACAGGTCAGGGGAGAGAATGGAATAAATGGAGGGCAGAACAGGACAGATCGAAATGTGATTAGTCTTTCTCAACAAAACTGTTATGGAAGTGTTTTTTGCATGGCTACACATATATAACCTATATAATTGCTTGCTTTCTCAATGAAGGTGGGTGGGGAGGGAGGAAGGGAGAGAATATGGGACTCAAAGCTTTAAAAATGAATGTTAAAAATTGTTTTTGCATGCAACTAGGAAATAAGATGTACAGGCAATGGGGTATAGAAGTCTATTTTGCCCTGCAGGAAAATAGAGGGGAGGGAGATGGAAGAAAGGAGGACTGACTAGGGGAAGGGTTGGATGGGATGGATGCATGACATCCTGAGGTGGAGGGTGGGGAGAGT